>JAWPHD010005431.1:0-163876 GCA_037043455.1 Cyrtodaria siliqua | reverse complement strand
ATGTAATTTTACATGTGACACTTTAATAAACAATAAAATTGTAAATTGTATTGTTGTATAATAGATAATTAAAGGGAATGATCAGTATCTAGAGTCCTATTGTTCGGGGTGCTTGTTTCAGCCAAAGCTTTTTTCTGCAATAGCTTGAGCAGTTCAAATAATACGTATATCAATTATATACCATTAGAATTGATATTTTCAATGGCAAATAAAAAAACTTTTAGTTTTGAAAATCGTTGGAGAAATTAATATTTTACAGCACAAATATGGTTTTGATTTCCCTTGTTGGTGGGACCGCAGAAAATTAAGTAATTTCAAATTAATTCAGATATCCTTCATATGTTGCCATAAAACTTCAGTTAATTTACGAATACCGAACAATTTAAAACCATTTTTAGATAAAAATTCTAAAGGTAATAATGTTTTCAAATTCTTTCACGCAACAGAATTTTGCATTGAAAATCCCTCATCACAAATGTCTTTCGCGCAAGGAGTTTTTATTTCTCAACCGATTCTGAATAGTAAGATATTTGTGTTTACCACTAAAATGTCTGTTTCACTGATATACAACTTAGTTTTATCTGAAAAGTAAAAAAACAACTGGTCTAAAACAAGCGCTCTAACAATTATAAAAAATTACATATCTAAACTGGTTCATCATGTCTCACTTAGACTCAATTCCTCGTACATATTCCGAATTATTTATCATTATGTGGTCCGAGTATTAACTTTCATGCCCATCCAAACTCTTCTCTAAGAAGCGAAACGTGGTTGGCTTGGGTATGAAATAAACCTTAATTTCGGCTTGCAAAAAGGTTAAAAAGGTTGCATATTGTAAAATTAAAACATTTAATAGGTACTTTTAAAGAGGTTATCGCATTTTTTCAGTAAAAAATATTTTGAACATGATTTATTGTCGAAATATTCGTTATAAAATCCTGCTAATATAAGCTTTCCCATCACTTAATGGAATTAAGGCGGGACCACGTATGACACCGAGTATGTGCTTTACTGTCTAACATGATACTCGGTCAGTCCTAAAACTAATATAGATGTCCCTTTTTTTATAGAATACGTTGTATAAAATGAATGGCATCTCAACAAAATGAACTGACTCACGCTCTAATGGTGCTGGCGTCTGCACCGCTTGAGTATCCGGTGCTGCTATTGAGCGTTCATATGTGATGAAAAAAAGTTATGTCACGTATATTTGCGAATTATTTCTTTTCAGAGCTTTTAATCAAAAATCGAAGATAGTCGTTCAACTGTCCTAACTAAAAGTCCGTATTTTTTTTAGATTTTACGTTTCGCGGTGACGGGTATGTAGTAAAAATGCATGCACACGTATTTAAAAGTTGTATTTTTCATAAAAAAATGCTTCTTTTCACAAGTGTTGCCGTTACAACATAGAGTTATTATAAATCAAAGGAACTTACAGAGTGTGTGATCTTAGACATTTAGGAAGGATTTTATTTTTCTCTTTAAGCCACTACTATACTAGTGAAAAAATGTAAATAGTTCCGTGTGTGCAAATGGTCATTAATACAGTTTTAAACTAGAATGCTATTCGGAATCCCTATGATGTCTATACCAAAACGGATCTATTTCATTATTAGAATTTGCCACATCATTAAGTGGTCCGCCCTTAATTCCATTAGGCGATGGGGAAGCTTATATCAAAAGGATTTATAACGGATATTTCGACAATAAAACATGTTTAACAACATTTTTTACTGAAAAAATGTGATAACTTGTTCAAATTACCTATTAAATATTTCAATTATATATATGCACACTTTTTAATCGGAAATAAAGGTTTATTTCATACCCAGCCAACCCCGTTTTCGCTTCTTGAGAAAGGGGTTGGCTGGGGTATGAAAGTTAATACTCGGACCACGTAATGTGAAATGGTGAGATGAGCCCCTCCAGCTGAAGGCCTATACCTGTGTTGTATATACCAAACGTACCTGTTTATGTGTCTGCCCGGGTGTCCCCGCTTTGAATTTAAGCACATTAAGCTCGGTTTTGGCATCTTCGGACAAGTCTAGGATCGATCCCGCCTATTCTTCGTTAATCTTCGGAAAAGTTCCTCCAATTTGGTGGTTTCAAACCCAGACATATTTCAACGATATCTGTTGTTCCATCACGTGTAACTTTAAATAATTCATTATCAAGATATATTTTTATTCAGTTTATGAAACCGTTAAATGGAATGGTAACATTATAATGGCCGGTAATTCAGATATTTTTATTTTTTTGAATCTCAGACCCATCGACCTAATACTTGTAAAAAAACAACAACAACATTTTTTAAAAAAATGATAAGGAAAATATTCCGTTTAGGCCTACTATTCGTATTTTGGTCCGCCATTTCAAACAACCACGTGATCAGGTTTAAAAAATAGCGTCAAATTAGAAGATCATTTTTATAGTAGGTGTTTTTTCTGGTCAATGTTATGTGTTACAATGTGACTAACATCAGTACACCATACATAGTTATATATCACCTCCTCCTTTTAAACTTTTTTAAAAAAATGTATCTGAGGAACAAACAAAAAAAACCGCGCCTAATCTGCGAAGTTTATAGTAAACTCATAAAGGTGCCATTGTACTACAACACACAATACAGATGGTTGATAAAAGCGTGTGTGTGTGGGGGCGTGGGGGGTGTATGAGTGTGTGTGGGGATGATGATAAAGTGTGTGTGTGTGTGTTGTATGTGTGTGTGTGTGATGTGTGTGGGGGGTTGATGATTAAAGTGTTCGTCGATGTAGTGTGTGTGGGGGATGATGATAAAGTGGGGGATTGGGTAGTGTGAGGTGGGATGATGATAAAGTGTGTAGGAATGGGTGTGTGGGGGATTATGATGTTAAAGAGGGTGAGATGGTGTGTGTGTGTGTGTGGTGAGGAGGATGATGATCAATGTGGTGTGTGGGTGGGGGTGGGTGATAATAAAGTGTGTGGGACTGGGGTCGTGTGGGGGGGATGAGATAAAGTGTGTGTGGTGTTGTGGTGGGGGGTATGATGATAAAGGTGTGTGCGATGGGGGGATGATGATAAGTGTGTGATGGGTGTATTGTGGGGATGATGATAAAGTGTGATTGGTTTGGTTGGGGTGCGTGATTGTAAAAGACCTGTAATGAAGCATGACAGAAATGCCAAAATGTACATGAATTCGGTGTGTTTTGGGAGGGTGGGTGCATTGTGTGTGTGTGTGTGTGTGTGTGTGTGTGTGTGTGTGTAGGGGTAGGGCGGGGTCGGGGTCGGGCGGGATGATTGTAAAGACGTGTAATGAAAAACATGACAAAACTGACGAATGTATATGAATTCGGTATGTGTTGGAGGGTGGGTGGATGTTTGTGTGTGTGTGTGTGTGTGTGTGTGTGTGTGTGTGTGTGTATAGGGGATAAGGGCGGGGGTCGGGGGTCGGTCGGGATGATTGTAAAGGGACCTGTTAATGAAAACATGACAAAAGTGACAAAATGAACATGAATTCGGTGTGTATTGGGAGGGTGTTGTGGTGTGGGGTGATGTATGGTGGAGGGGCGTCGGGGTAAGGGTTGGGTGGGCGGGGTGGGGATATATACTTTTAAGGAAAACACTACAAACAAATGACAAAATGAACATAAATTCGTTTGTATTGAGAGGATGGGTGGATTTGGGTGTGGGGAGGGAGGATTAATAAATACAATTAATGAAAAAATGACAAAATGACACTAAATCGGTGTGAGTGTGGGTTGGGAAAAAAGACCTTTAGGGAAAACATGACAAAAAAACAAAATTATATAATTCTGTGTGTTGTTGAGGGGAAGGGCGGTGTGATGATAAAGCCTTATAATGAAACCAAACACTGACAGTGCTGGTGTCGGTTCCACTCAGAAAATAGTGATGATTGCGTACTAAGGTGGTGTAACAATTGTGCAAACTATTATTGAAAATCGGATGAAGCACTACCAAATATATGGACCGGACGTGAAGACAGACGGACACGGCAATTCAATATCCCTCCGCCTAATAGGCGGGGATACTAACACGTGAAGTTATTAGAAAATATTACAATGGTATAAGTATCAAAGGGATAATGTAAAATGAAAATGTCAGAGAAAGTTGGTCACGACAAACATATACATGAGATATCGAATCATTTCGAAAACCAATAGATTCATTCAGCATGACAGAGTTATCGCCCCTTGATGTCTGAAAAATAGGAATTTCTGCAAAGATGATTTCGGTGACGAATGGCTAAAACAAAACAAACTTCATTGAATTAGGAATAAGTATAAAAAAATTGTTTATAATAATCAAAAATACATGTAGTCTGATGTAACGGTAGTCAAAGTTTCTATGTATTGTTCTAAATTCTTAAATATAAATGCTTTTTAATCACAATATTGATAATGGTAATAGAATGTGATAAATGCCATTGATAGAACGTAATAATTATAACTATTCCACTGTAATATATGTATTCATTCTCTAAATGAAGTATGTTTGTTTGTACTCTTCTCTGATTGTGTATTGTAGACAATACTTTGTTTAGGCAATAAACACGTAAATGTTATGCCAAATAAAAATATTGAAATGAATTGAATTGAATTGATGAAAATAATTGTATGGTTTGAAAAAGAGATGGCTGTGGTACACAGTTATATAATCTCTTCTACTCGCGAATTTATGAACGACATTTGATAGTTACCGGGATGTAATGTGATAAAAGGTTTCAATTAAATATCATGGTAATCGAATTAGTTACTCTTCAAATGTATATACAGCACGGGTTTCTATATTCAATTGCATCTGATAGATATCTTATTTCATGAATGAACGCTAATATATGATATACATAAATTAATAAACATTATCGTTTGTCGTTATCTACATCCTTCATACATCCTTTATACACTGATAATATGCCGATAATCTCTATTAGACTCGTTACTAACCTATTAATTGCTACTTTCGGTATTCTCCGTACTACGCACCTGCTGTTTTCGTTATATTTCGGAATGGCTTTTACTCCCAACCTCATATCGCTTGTTTACGTTATAGGTATGAAAGCACCAATTATTTTCCCCATAGACAGCAATGTTAAAGTGTCACATATTAATGATTTGCTGCAAATTCAACTCAAGTATGGATAATGCAGCAGTGTAATGTTCATATAGAAAACTATTTTTCCACTTGAAAAATCACCAGAAAACGTGGGGTCACAAGACATGTAAGAAAGTTCTTGTTTGTTTACTAAACAGGTCAAGGGTACAGCTGTTTTTATTGATCGACTGTTTTCATTGCTCACAAAGTGTAAGCATAGAGTCGAAATTTCGAAAATGTTCATCAGTGATCCAGTAAAACCTATTAATACGCTTCTTATACATATAACCACAAAATCGAATAGAAATGGGCAGTTTTCCCCTACTTATAATGCCCATTTCCATTGAAAAAGGAGGGATTACTTTTTATTATAGGAACTACATTCGACTACACCTCGGAGGTTTACATGTAATTGGTGGTGGTAAACCTTATAATACATACGCGCATTAATGCGTACAGGATCAAATCCCTTCAAAAACAGCGTATTACTTAAACTTAAGTTAAAATCACTTCATGTTTGCCAACGCTTACATATTTATTAATATGTTGTCAATATACGGATCTTTTGCCCATTTACAGCCTTGCAAATGGTATTATTTTATCGCGCTGTAATCTGGTCTCTTTGTTTTTAGTAGAAATTCGTTGAGCACCAGAATTGCCACTGCCTAACGGGACAGGCGATGGGAATTCCCACTACTTGACAGGCGGTGGGGTCTTGGGGTGGGAGTGGGGAGGGGTGTTACAAATCAAGACAATCTAATACAAATGTGCAGTAAATACACATGGTTAACAAACGTAACATTTTAGCTAAATAAAACAAATGTAAAGAAAAGTTAACAGATATACAAGTCCGAATAGTATAGTACATCGATTATGTGTTATTATAATTATTAGGAAATCTTAAGTTTTACTACTACCATTTCTTTAATAAAAATATCAATACGAAATAAAAATGTGAAATACACGACTGTTTTCTTATAAATAGATACATACACATTATTACTATTTTTAGTAAATGTAGGAATGTAATGTTTCAGAACTCATAATCAGTTAACAGATGTAATGGTCAGTATTACACTTATTAATATAAAAATCAGTTAGAATATGTAATAGACAAGTACCTTCTTTAAAGAGACACACGGCAATCTTGATATTTGAAAAAACTCACGTTAGTTTTTCTCTTAACTTGCATTTGTTCAATCATCAATATTAATTGTTAGAATAGTTCAAAGCAAATTGTTTTTACATATAACTAACTTTTTATAATATTGCACCAATAATATATTTTAGTAAAAAGGTAAAATAATGAAGAAATTTGAAATCTTAATTTTTTATTTAATTATATGCAAGGAGTTTTAAAGTCAAAATGACGCAGGATAACTAAATCGATGAGCAAATTTCAAATATTTGAAAACTGAAGATTGCCATGTGTCACTTTAAAGACGTATCCATAGCATATACAAGAGAGAAATATACGACTTGCTTTCTTATTAATGCATAAATACACATGAATAACATTTCTAGTAAATATTGGCATGTAATGGTTCAGACATAACAGTCAGTTAACAGACGTAATGGTTAGTTGTAAAATAATGATGTATAGACAAGTTAGCTAAAGATAAATTACTTACATTTTTTAAAGAAATATCCATACGAAAAAAAAAGCGAAATACACGACTGTTTTCTTATTAATTAGGGCGGTAAATGCGACTAAATTTCCTACAAATCGTTTGATACATTTATTTAAATCAATTTATTAACATAATATTATAAGCATTCATGATAGAGTACCAACTACGTTTTAAATAATTATTCAGCCGTTTATACCAACATGAATACGGTTAGCTTGTGTATAAAGATTTCAATTGAAAACGTGGATTCAATAAACACCATTTCAATAGGGTCGTTGAATTGGATTCGGTGTGCACTGCATCAATGAGAACATAAGAGTTAACAACTGTATTATATTATCGATCAATTCATATCCATAACTTTTGCTTATATTATCGATCAGATTAATCCCCCAATACAAATATTTCAATTTTGTATTTAATAATTGTGTTTGTGTAAGCAATTTCTAAAATGCGGAGGTTAAAGAAAAACATATACATTTAATACATTAATTCTTAACATTGAGTAACATTGAGTAACACTGAGTAACATTGAGTAACATTGAGTAACATTGAGTAACATTGAGAATAGCATTGAGTAACATTGAGTATAGCATTGAGTAACACTGAGTAACATTGAGTATAGCATTGAGTAACATTGAGTATAACATTGAGTAACATTGAGTATAGCATTGAGTAACATTGAGTATAGCATTGAGTAACATTGAGTAACATTGAGTAACACTGAGTAACACTGAGTAACATTGAGTAACATTGAGTAACATTGTTGAGTAACATTGAGTAACGTTGAGTAACATTGAGTATAACATTGAGTAACATTGAGTAACATTGAGTAACATTGAGTGAGTAACATTGAGTAACATTGAGTAACATTGAGTATCACAAGATCAATTGATAACATAAGTTGTCGATATAAATTGCGGCCTAATATATTTGCATAATTAAATAGGATTAACATATGTTTAAATTAAATCAACGGATTACCCAAGTTATTTTTTTTTAATTAAATAATTTCAATGAACTAGATGTCTTACTATAAAACAATATCAACGATCCACGTTAATCAATGGACCGCGAAATGCATCTAGGCCATAATTAAAATTATGTTGGTTTGTCCAAAAAAAAATCTGCCTGACTCCAAACTTTTTTTATTTCAGTGAAAATATAATATTTTTAATACTATCCTGTCGGAATGAAGAGCAAATAACGGTTTGTTCCTAGCTAACATCAAAATAGTAGATTCTCGTAATGGTTCAAAGTATTTAACATTGCCTTCTCATTTCCCTAGTAACCGGAGGCCCCGGGTTCAATCCTCCGTGGTGCCACTGAGTTCCGTCGGTGTGTCCTTGGGCAAGACACATTTCCTTAGCCTCGTCCGTCGGATGGGGACGTAAACCGGGCGGTCCCGTGTATCGGTCTATCAACCGAGCACGTTAAAGAACCATAGGAATCTATTCGATAATAAGAGTAGGGCAGGTTCCCGGATTCCTATGTATCCTTCCCCTCTCTCTGGGGCGGCTCTAAATAACCTGTACTGTGTTGATGAGCCGTTAAACAACATTCAATTCAATTCATTTCCCTAACTGGTCGAATGTGACTAGCCCTTTGACAGTGAAAATCAAAACGCACCGTGTTTCCTCATCGTCTTTATTAATTTGGTTTACCTATTGTTTTAGACAGGATGTTTTTGTTCGAATTTAAAACTTCCAACGTTGCAATACACACCCAGTCTACTAAAATCATCTTTAATAAATACAAGATGTAAGTATTTTAAGTCCAAACAAACAGTTAAACTTTAAACAACATTCAAACAAGAATCAAAAACAAATCAATCTACGTAGATGTACCCATCGAAAAAATCTAAGGTCGGGTTTGGGCAAACTAAGATATATTTTAGTGTGGCCCTACAGATATAATGGATGGAACTGAAATGAACTTGTTGATTATGTTATGAGTGAATGGATTCGAATTTACAAAATAAGCGTTACATTGAATATTAAATCATTGCTTATTGGTCGCCATAAAAGAAATGTACACGACATTCTTAAAGTATTTGGTGAGCGTTAAGTACAAACCTTAAATAAGATCAAAGAATGTGCCAGTTGCGTGCATTAGATGATCATTCACCTTATTTGCCGAACGTTCACCTTATTTTCACAAACTTTCAATTTATAAGACAGACGATGAACTGAAAACCTCTAATAGATGCTTTTAAAGGCCACATTTGTAATGGCCATGTGATTTGTAAGATCGATTGCTTGATGGGTATTTGTCAAATAGATGGTAGTACTTGTATTACAGCATCCGTCATATTTTAGCGACAACATCACGTTTTCTTTGTGGCGTCATTAGAAATAATGACAGGGAAGAGAGCGATACATCAGTCTGTGGTCCCTGTATAGTGACGTTATATCTCTGGGTAATAAGTATACTCGTGATTTGTGAAAGTAGCACACGGCATTCCTAATTATATGTTTTACCCAAGATTGTCCGTCTTGATAAATTGAAACCAAAGATAAAAAAATGACCGTAACTCTTAAATCGTTAGATTATTAACAAAATTTCGCTATATGCGGTGGTTTTGTCATGATATGAGGTGCTGATATCGTTATATTCGGAGGTTTTGTTATGATATGAGGTGCTGATATCGTTATATGCGGTGGTTTTGTCCTGATATGAGGTGCTAATATCGTTATATGCGATGGTTTTGTCCTGATATAAAGTGCTGATATCATTATATGCGGTGGGTTTGTCATGATATGAGGTGCTGATATCATTATTTGCGGTGGTTTTGTTATGATTTGAGGTGCTGATATCAATATATGAGATGGTTGCGTCATGATATGTGGTCCTTATATCATTATATGAAGTGGTTCTGTCATTATATGATGCCGTTATGTTATTATATGATGTGGTTTTGTAATTATACGTGGTTCTTCTATAATTATATGAGGTGGCATTTACTATACGACGTGGTCTCATCAATATATGTTTTTCCGTTACGATACTTCGTCAATATACTTCTTTTCATTATTATATGACGTCATTCGGCAAGGTGGCTTCTATCGGTTCCAGGATTTAATGCTACGCTTTGTTCTTTGAATAAATGAAATTTTGTCAACTATTTGATATTATTTAAATGCTGTTAAAATTGAAGGATGTAAGTAAAGGAATAAATCAGGTTATACAAAGCGCAGCTGATACATGATCAATTAAATCCTGGAACCGATAGAAGCCAGCTTGCCGAATGACGTCATATCATAATGAAAAGACGTATATTGACGAAGTATCGTAACGAAAAAACGTATATTGATGAGACCACGTCGTATAATAAAACGCCACCTCATATAATTATAGAAGCACCACGTATAATTACAAAACAACATAATATAATAACATAACGGCATCATATAATGACAGAACCACTTCATATAATGATATAAGGACCACATATAATGATATCAGCACCTCATATCATGACAAAAACACCGCATATAACGATATCAACACCTCATATCATGACAAAACCACCGCATATAACGATATCAGCACCTCATATCATGACGCAACCACCTCATATAACGATATCAGCACCTCATATCATGACGCAACCACCGCATATAATGATATCAACACCTCATATCATGACAAAACCACCGCATATAACGATATCTGCACCTCATATCATGATAAAACCACGGCATATAACGATATCAGTACCTCATATTATGACAAAATCACCGCATATCACATCTGAACTTCATATCATGACAAAACCACCGCATATAATGATATCAGCATCTCATATTATGACAAAACCACACCTCATATCAGGACAAAACCACCACATATAACGATATCAGTACCTCATATCATGACAAAACCATCGCATATAACAATATCAGCACCTCATATCATGACAAAATCAACGCATATCATGATATCGGCACCTCATATCATGACAAAAACACCACATATAATGTTATCAGCACCTCATATCATCACAAAACCACTGCATATAGCGACATTTTGATCTTAAGGCAGCCATGGCGTTCCATAATTATGACACCAGTATCATTATCATCATCACCATTAACAACATCATAATCCTCCTCATCATCATTATCTTCATCATCATCACCATCAACACTATCATCATCATCATCCCTATTATAATAATAATCATCATCATCATCGTCATCGTCATCGTTGACAGCAGCAAGAGAAGGGTATATAATTAAAGTATCGCATTCATAATCAGTATAAGCATCAGAAGTTTGCATAAACGATGATGTCTACACAATCATCATCGTAATGCTGTATCTGTATTAGCAGCACATCGACATCGGCGGAAATAGAAACAAAAGCAGCAGTTGGATAAACATCAGGAAATTACACTACAACTAAATCATCATCATCATTAACATCGAATATCGTCATCATCAGCAGTGAATTCAGTATAATCATGTTCACAAATGCTGCATCATTTGATCGCGACTGTGGCTTATTGGGAGAGCGTCCGTTTTGGCTTACGTCAAAGGGTAGAGCTGGCATTCCTATGGTGGTCGCCAAGACCCAAAACGCGAGAAGACCACAAAACAGCATTTTGTCGAGACGGGCGTCAAGACGGGCGCTAAGACGAAGGATTTCGCGCGCCAAGACGAGATTTGAAAGGAGCCAAGACGATAAATAAATGTGGCCCGTTTTCGTCTTTTTGCGTGGCAACTTGTCGTCTTGGCGCTTTATTTTTGTCGTTCTGTCGTCTTGTCGTCTTGGAACCCGCCAGAATGAGAAATCAAAAAGACGACAAAATGCTGTATTTGTCGTCATGTCGTCTTTTCGCCTTCCGGTAGACATGCGCACTGTAATTAATTAGAGCCAAAGCATTAAAACTCCCAAAAACTGCTACAGCAACGCATTACATGAAGTGAAGCAACTTTTTTATTGAAAGGAAAGTTACACGTGAACGGTATGGTGTTAACCAGAGTTAAAACATATATTATTTTTCGGGTAGTATGAGCATCTGTAAAACATAGGAAGTGTGTTTTACTAACTAAACGAATTCCGTGCGTAGCCCCAGATAGCATGCATATGTTGGGCCAACATCAAACCAATATCATCACTTTGGTTGGCCCTGCATTGGTCTATTACGTTGGGCCTATTTGATTCTGCTCATCGTTTCCACGTTGGCCCTACATGTTGGTTTGTTGCTGGGCCAATGCCTTGTGATAATAATAAACAATTAGGCCAGCATAAGCCAACTGTGATTTGATGGTTGAAAATAGTTGGGCCAATATTATGAAACACTGTTGGCCCGATGTTGGTTTTTTATGTTTGGCCCATTTGATTCTGCTCATCGTTTCCACATTGGCCAAACATGTTGGTTTATTGTTGGGCCAATGATGTGTGGCAATAATGTTAAGTTGGGCCAACATCAAACCACTTGTGGAAAATAGTTGGGCTAATATCATGAAACACTGTTGGCCCGATGTTGGTCTTTTACGTTGGGCCCATTTGATTCTGTTCATCGTTTCCACGTTGGCCCAATATGTTGGTTTATTGTTGGGCCAATGATTTGTGGCAATAATGTTAAGTTGGGCCAACATCAAACCAAATGTAATAGCTTTTAAAATATGATTTGCATGTAGAAATACACAACTTTGCTCGGACACATTGGCTGTAAATAATTACAGTGCGCATGTCTACCGGAAGGCGAAAAGGCGACAAGATTACAAGACGAAAATTAGAGTATTTTGTCGGGCGCCAAGACGACAAGGCGACCGAACGACAAAAATAAAGCGCCAAGACGACAAGTCGCCATACGAAAAGACGACAACGGGCCACATTTATTTGTCGTCTTGGCGCCTTTCAAATGCAGAAATCCGCCACCATACATTCCAGTGTGGCAGTACTATAAAATTGGGCAATGAGCTGATTACTAACAGTAAAAACCGTAGTGGTATGACTGAACGATTGCTAAAAGAGACGTTTGCTGCTGTGGTACATGTAGTAGTTTCTATAGAAGAAGGATATGCTCTAACTTTAATAATCATCTTTATTATATACCTACCAATAACTATATACCTAGTACCTTCCTTTTCCTACAATGTGGTGGTTTTCAGGTAATTTGACTTAATACAATTTTGTTTTAATTTTTGTTTATACATGTATTCTATTTAAATGATAATTATGTAAAGAGGTATATAATAAAAGGATCACTACTATAGTAACGTGTATCATATCTCGTATAATGTTTTCCTGCATACCGGAAGTTGGTGCGCGCGTGACGTTTATTTTTACCCATAAAGAAAGGACTTTCCATCCCCAATATAAAAAGTGGATAGCCTTATCCGGTATGCAAGAAATTTCCCTCTCACCATAGGGTCGAGATAAAATTCACTCGCGTACCAACATCCGGTATGCAAGAAAACATGCAAAACTTTAGTAGCTGGCGTCGTCAACGCACAACATGTCTC
The DNA here is from genome assembly GCA_037043455.1 of Cyrtodaria siliqua. Taxonomy (NCBI): domain Eukaryota; kingdom Metazoa; phylum Mollusca; class Bivalvia; order Adapedonta; family Hiatellidae; genus Cyrtodaria; species Cyrtodaria siliqua. The sequence goes on along the minus strand of JAWPHD010005431.1, from coordinate 150,678 downwards.
TGATGTGCAATAAAAAGAATCTGTCATGGGTATTTTGTTCAGATATGGAATTCCAACCATCGGTATAAGTGTTTTAATCGGAACCTCGGCAGAACCTCGGTTCCGATACAAACACTTATACCTCGGGTTAGAGCCTCGGTTCCGCTAAAAATACTTATACCTCGGGTTGGAATTCCCTATCTTCACCGGATACCCATGGCAGATGCTTATAATAGCTGATATCTGTATCGTGTTTTTCGGCGCAAGCCATTTAAGCTGGCTTTTGGCCTCGCAGGAGGTGTGTCTGTGTAAGCCTATCAAAACTCGAGTTGAAAGCGATACAGAAATTATGAAAGCCTACAGTGTTTATTAAACTGAATGCTGATTGGCTAAATTTGTCTGACAAGGCCAAAGGAAACTAGTAGATTTGTTTACAGAGTGTAGTTGTTGATAAATGGTATATCGTTAGGTGATTTGTTACGCTGTACTTCAATCATGACCGGAAAAGATGAAGAAAGGAATAGAAATGCTGAAATTGCAAATAAATTATTCTGTTTTTTCTTGCAAAGCGCGTTAATTTTACATCGTAACTGGTAATGAAAGCCTATTAAAAATTACAGATCGCCGTGATTTCCCAGTCATGTGATTTTTCAAGGTGCCCGGAAGTGTTATTCTCCAAAACCACAAGGGCTAGAGCTTAGATATTATGTATATATCATCATCTAGTGGTCCTCCACCGAGTTTGTACAAATGGTGACCAACATATTCTTCTCATTTAAATTTATTAATACATTTAAAAATCATTTTACCTGAAACCACAAGGGCTACAGCTTTGATATTCTGCATGAGGCATCATACAGTGGTCCTTTACTAAATTGTACAAATGGTGACTCTGGGGTCACAATAAGCCGGCGGTCAAAAGTTTTACATAGAAATATTAGGAAATACATTTAAAAACATTCTTTTTTAAAACCACAAGGTTAGAGCTTTGATATGTTGCATGTAGCATCATCTAACGGAGTAAAGTTTGCCAGTAAATCGATTCAGGTCCCTAGTAGGCCTCTTGTTTTCAGGGTTATGGCCATTTGAATATTTCAACAATGGCCTTCCGTAATGGAAGGCACTAACTTGTTTTGTTCGAATTCCCCACACTGGCACTGCCGTGTCAACTTTTATCGGAATACCGATAGAAAACGTTATGTTGCTCTACCCTAACCTTACATTTCGCTATTAAAATTATTTCACTTCATGACCATCAATCACTTATGTATAATTATAAATTGTGCTTCCCCAAACGCGCCGACTATCTGTTTTAAAGATATTTTTTATTAACTATATACTCAAGTCAGATATTGACCATCAGTCACTTATGTATAATTATACATTGTGCTTCCCCAAACGCGCCGACTATCTGTTTTAAAGATATTTTTTATTAACTATATACTCAAGTCAGATATTGAGTGTGACACGCGGGGAATTCACGAGATCATGCACTAAACTGCGGTGAGACGGACTCTATAGGGTCTTGCAACATGGTCAATGTTATTCCTGTGTATTTGCACAGGTGTAAATCACTGAACTGATAATACGTCCTGTCATAATAACTGGTTTACAATAACTATCAAATATTGGAAGTTAGAGTATGGCAGACAAACGAAATGGAAAAGGCTACAAAACAAATGAAGTCTGGTATCGTTTCCTTGATTACTTTAAACACATCGATGGGCTACGATGTTTAAATCAATCAGCATGATGCTACCATACTCTATTACATAAACTGGTGTAAATATAGTACATACTCTATTCGTACAGTGAGGTATAATATACACGTTGTGTTACCAATTTCTCTTGGAGGCACAATACTAAAATTATGTCTAAATGATTTATCGGGGATGTCACCGAGGTGTTGTACCTTATATTACCTCTTTTGAACAGAGTCTGCTACTTTTCTCTATTGTTTGTGTTTGTTGCTTCCAAAGGATCCACTTTACAGTATGTATTGACATTCACACCTAGCTGTATGGCGGCTGTGAAAGGTAGCCCCGACTACACTCAGTAGTGGTATTGTTTTGGTTCTTTTAACCAAATCTTCTATTATTATTAATGATATTAAAGTAGAATACAGGTTAAACAGGGTGCTAGGCTGCCTGGCCTCACGTTACCTCCCATGTACACTGCTGGTAATCAGTGGAGCTACCTATATATGCAAAAGTACTCCATCGCCACTTCCGAGGTAGTTCCAGCGCCAAGAATAAAGATAAGCAAGGTGGGTATTCTTTGCTATTTCTTCTCTAAGTTGTTTATTTGTCTTGAGTTGAAACAATTGGGGAATGCAGTTCCGTGTGGTTATGTTTAAGCTTCGCACACGACCCAAACATGTTCTTGAAGGATGCCTAATTTGACGCCAGGGACTTTTAGCCCGTTCGAACTTGATCGTCGCCACCAGGGAAAGGTCTTTGTACTAATAATCTATCCAGTTGTCTGTCCGCGTTAGTCAACCACGTCCAGTTAGTAAGGCGTCCCTTCTTCCATGCCGGGTCACATGATATCTGGGACAGGCCTTGCAGTCTTATTACGCGGGAATCGGCTTGTAGATCATATAGAACCCCCATCGACATTCATTACACCTCCAAGGGAAAGCATACATGTATATACATAATATATATACTCATCTTTTAAAATATAATCACAGTAGTCGAACTCCGGCTGTTGCTGTACCGAGAGAAGAGTAAACATGTGTTCAGTGTGATTTTGAAAATGAGGAAAAAATTTCCCTTTTTTGAAGATGACTAAATCAAAAGTGAGACTTATAACCTCGGTCCAGTTTTATTAAACATCGTACGATAAGTCTTAAATTTTAAAATCGTTCAAAACGTTTAAAACTTTGTTTACCGAAGCATTCAATGCAAACAGTTATGTGTGCACGTAGTGCAAAAATATCACATGTTTAAGAAAATGAAATAAAATCAGGTTTATTTGAAAAGTGTAATTTATAGTGAAGCATTTAAGAAATTGATTTACGATCAAAATATTCGTAAGATGTTTCATAAAACGGGGCCCTGAGTAACTCTAATAGTTAAATGAGCGTAAATGATTTCAATTTAATAATTAAATATATTTTATTTCATATGAATATATATATATATATAATATGCATATAATTACCCGGAATATTAACTGGTTATAAATGTGTTTATATAGTACATATACGGTGTATACATTGTTATAGTTGTGTATCCAACAACAATATATGTTAATCTAGTTGCTATAGATGCTATAGCAATACCTATTGTTAAAAGAAATGCGACTCTGGAATTTCCGCTATATATTGTATGTATACTATGATGCTGTTAATCGAAGGTACATGGCCGCATTAGACCTTTTCCTTCGGAGAAAAAGACTAAAACGACACATAACCAAATGTTGTTTTTAGAATACGCGTTTTGCTCAAGCAGGTGAGCAAACTTAAGATGTAAACGTTTGCTATCCCTTTACATGAAATAAAGTACTGAAATGAATCAAATTTCAAAGCATACAAATTCGTATACAAGCATATGAGTACTTATATTTGGCATAAGTATACCTCAGTATTATATGCCCGTATTATACCTCCGTATTTTGTGCCCGTATTATGCCGCAGTTTATGTGCCCGTATTATACCTCAGTAATATTCTCCCGTATTATACCTCAGCAGTATGTGCCCGTATTATATCTCAGCATCATGTGCCCGTATTAAACCTCAGTACCATGTGCCCGTATTATACCTCAGTATCATGTGCCCGTATTATTTCTCAGTTTATGTGCCCGTATTATACCTCAATATCATGTGCCCGTATTATACCTCAGGACCATATGCCCGTATTATACCTCAGTATTATGTGTCCGTATTATACATCAATATATTGTGCCCGTATTATACCTCAGTAGTATGTTCTCGTATTATATCTCAGTATAATATGCCCGTATTATATCTTAGTAGTATGTGCCCGGATTATATCTCAGTATTATGTGCCGTATTATACCTCAGTATCATGTGCCCGTATCATACCTCAGTACCATGTGTCCGTATTATAAATAAGTAGTATGTGCCCGTATTATACCTCAGTATCATGAGCCCGTATTATACCTCATTCTTATATGGCTACGTAAAGACCTGAATCGTTCTGACATATTGTTTGTTATGCTTATTTGTTCAACACAGGGACATGTAATATCGCAATATCATTCATTCAACATCATTAGTTCACATAACAGTAAAGTATAAGATCTGTCATTATATTCCATCTATGTAGGTTTCTGTGTTTTTAAAACTCAGTTGGCGTGATGTGAAAGTTTTCCGGTGCTATGTCGAGAAGAGAAGAAGAGGACAGTCAGAAAGCGTCTGCTGTAGCATCCTGATGAAATGTTCAGCGGTCATATCTAAAATATAAACAAGAAAATTATACCGCATGCGTTATATGTAGACGGTTTTTAATAATGGGTTAGTTTGTGGAGATTTTGTTCAAGTCACATACCTGTAGTCTTCAGGTAAAGTGAAGAATTAAAAAATACTGTATGAATACAGATTAGTTTTTAATTGGTCTCAGGTACACATTATTATACATGTTAAAGTGAACATATTGAACTATACACTGTTACCAGGTGATCTTCACAGACGCAAAAACTTGAGAATTGAATAAGCAGTTTTCATGTACTGATCATTGGGAGCCTGCTTTAATTAGACTAATATACTATAAACACAATAGTTTTCGTCGAGAAAAAACATTCACGTGCGTTATAATATGTTGGTATGCTTCAGTGATATACATGTAACTTAATTATGGATGTCAAAAGTTCAGCGAACAAAATTGAAAACGAGTTTCAACCCGTTACTACATGGCACAACAGTTCGTTTGAATCATACGTATTGTACAAACATATTACCACGATTACCCAATGCAATATACATGCATATTAACCGCATGTAATATGCGTGATAGATAATGCATTTCGTTTCTTGATGTTGTTTAAGTTCACATATCAAAGTAGGTCACGTATTGTTAATCTCGTTTTATTTAATAGTCATTTGAACAATTTCGTCATTTGGGTTTCGTTTACAACTAGTAAATTGACGTTTGCGATGCTCAAAGTGATAAACTCCAAATACACACCTTGTTCGTCCTGACCAAAACTCGAATCAATAACGTCCAGCAGTAGCTGCCCCAGTGTTTTTCTGCTTAGACACTGAAATACAGCACAATACTTTGACATTGTAATACAAAATAACACTTATACACTGAAATACAACATAACACTTAGACAATGAACTGCAATATAACACTTAACAAATGAAGAACAACACAACATTTTGACACTAAAATACGAAATACCACTTATACACTGAAATAGAACATAACACTTAGACAATGATCTACAACAAAACAATTAGAAAATGAAATACAACACAACATTTTGACACCAACATATAAAATAAAACTGAAATTCACTGAAATATAACTTAACACTCAGAAACATAGCAAGCAATTAGACAAGGAAATACAATTTGACTCTTAGACACTAAATTACGAGAGCACGTCTGCATGACTACTCGGTTTGCCATGCTAAATTCAGGGTTTTGTGTCAGACGTTGGACGTACCACTAGTTTACCCACTTGTTTCGCACAACCCTACGCCTCTCAGTACTTTCAGTACTATTATTTATGAGCGGCAATACGTCGGCCAGGTGAGCAAGTTTGATACCCGTCTCTTTGGATATTTGAGCGTACCATACCGTTTATAGTAGATTGCATGTGTTTAAGCAGTAACTGACCAACCATTTTATCTTAAATTGGTGTTTATGGATAAATCTTTACGTTAGTTTTAAAAAAAAGTCAACCCGTTCAAATAACGAGTGTCTATGCTTTATTCCAAGCGGTTATCTCTTAAAGGGACACATGGCAATCTTGAGTTTTATTCAAACATTACAATTTGCTCCTCAATTTCCTTATCCTGCGTCATTTTGACTTTAAAACTGCTTGCATATAATTATTTATTTTTTTGAGATTTCAACTTTCTTCACTATTTTACCAATTTTTTAAATATATTACTTGTGCAATATTATAAAAAGTTAGTAATATGTAAAAATAATTTGCTTTGAACTATTCTAACAATTAATATTAATGATTGAACAAATGCAAGTTAAGAGGAAAACTAACGGGACGCCGTGAGTTTTTAAAAAATCAAGATTGCCGTGTGTCCCTTTAATATCAGATTATGCCTTTTATAGAAATCGTCGTGTTGCAAAAAATATACATAATAACTGTTAAAATTATTGTCAGTTATAGTATTTAATAGATTTCCTTCGTTTTGTCTTTTTGTTTTGTTTGTATAGTGTTTTACGTCTTTTTCAACACATGTTTTGTAGTGTGGTGTGTCGGAACTTATTTGCGTACGTAGTGCATGTTGTGACTACTAGTACATGTTGTGACTACTAGTACATGTTGTCACTACTAGTACATGTTGTCACTACTAGTACATGTTGTGACTACTAGTACATGTTGTCACTACTAGTACATGTTGTCACTACTAGTACATGTTGTGACTACTGGTACATGTTGTGACTACTAGTACATGTTGTCACTACTAGTACATGTTGTCACTACTAGTACATGTTGTGACTACTAGTACATGTTGTCACTATTAGTACATGTTGTGACTACTAGTACATGTTGTGACTACTAGTACATGTTGTCACTACTAGTACATGTTGTGACTACTAGTACATGTTGTCACTACTGGTACATGTTGTGACTACTAGTACATGTTGTCACTACTAGTACATGTTGTCACTACTGGTACATGTTGTGACTACTGGTACATGTTGTGACTACTAGTACATGTTGTGACTACTAGTACATGTTGTGACTACTAGTACATGTTGTGACTACTAGTACATGTTGTGACTACTAGTACATGTTGTCACTACTGGTACATGTTGTCACTACTGGTACATGTTGTGACTACTAGTACATGTTGTGACTACTAGTACATGTTGTGTTGTGACGACTACTACATGTTGTGACTACTAGTACATGTTGTGACTACTAGTACATGTTGTGTTGTGACGACTACTACATGTTGTGACTACTAGTACATGTTGTGACTACTAGTACATGTTGTCACTACTAGTACATGTTGTCACTACTAGTACATGTTGTCACTACTAGTACATGTTGTGACTACTGGTACATGTTGTGACTACTAGTACATGTTGTGACTACTAGTACATGTTGTGTTGTGACGACTACTACATGTTGTGACTACTAGTACATGTTGTGACTACTAGTACATGTTGTCACTACTAGTACATGTTGTCACTACTAGTACATGTTGTGACTACTAGTACATGTTGTCACTACTAGTACATGTTGTCACTACTAGTACATGTTGTGACTACTGGTACATGTTGTGACTACTAGTACATGTTGTCACTACTAGTACATGTTGTCACTACTAGTACATGTTGTGACTACTAGTACATGTTGTCACTATTAGTACATGTTGTGACTACTAGTACATGTTGTGACTACTAGTACATGTTGTGACTACTAGTACATGTTGTGACTACTAGTACATGTTGTCACTACTAGTACATGTTGTCACTACTGGTACATGTTGTGACTACTAGTACATGTTGTGACTACTAGTACATGTTGTGACTACTAGTACATGTTGTGACTACTAGTACATGTTGTCACTACTAGTACATGTTGTCACTACTGGTACATGTTGTGACTACTGGTACATGTTGTGACTACTAGTACATGTTGTGACTACTAGTACATATTGTGTTGTGACGACTACTACATGTTGTGACTACTAGTACATGTTGTGACTACTAGTACATGTTGTCACTACTAGTACATGTTGTGACTACTAGTACATGTTGTGACGACTACTTCATGTTGTGACTACTGGTACATGTTTAGCGAGTATTTTAACAGTACACGGCTGTAAGCGTAACACGTGGATGGGTAGCATTCGCAATAACAACACGTGTATGTGTGTACATTACCATAAAGAAACAAGGACGTATTTCTATCAAAATACAAACTGCGTGTATCGTGTCAATCATTGCCGTTTCTATCTAATATCATGATCTATTTGAAAATCATGCAGACTTGAGATGTTTATCAAAACCTGCCTACGACGTTTGAAGATTATCAGATGATCCTAAACTAAACGAAAACTTGATCTAGGAGTTTAAGAACAACCACTGCAAAGAAAAACGTGGAAATAATGACATAAATTACCTGACTACGTCCCTTCTGAAGTAGACCGAACACTGAGACCAGCTGATCCTCCATCGCCAACAGACGACTACACTCCGTCTCCAGAGCCTCGACTTGGAAAGTTGACGTCTGTAGGTGACGTCGGCACATAGTCAACTCTTTGTCCATTTTAAGCAATTCCTTTTCCAATAGACATGGACACATTTAATACATATAATGGATATTTTGACACAGTGACTCATATTTAAAATAGCTAAATGTTTTTCTTTTGTTCTTAATATTTTTTTAATTAATCTGGATACAAGAGATAGTTGTATGTTTATATTACATGTTTATTGGGTCTTCAAATCTGTTAATGTAGTGTATTGTCTTGTTTATTGACTATTTAACTCTTTTTGTTAGTTTTTAGTTTTTGGTATAGGGCGGACGGGTTGTGTTTTATTTTCCATTATGTTTTATAATCATACCTATTACAGCTAGTACAAGAAAAACTTGATGCAAAGCATCAATTCGGCGCAAAAATTTTGAAGAATTAAAACATACGTTATTAAATAACAGTACACGTGTTTATCAGTTATTTTAACGATCTTATCATCAGTACTAAACCTTGGTATATTTAGTGGTCATGGACATAATATTAACAAACGCTGCTATGTTGACTTGGTTAAATGTATTTTGAATTAACTAGGTCATTCAGACAATTTTCCAAACGGCCCGGCCAGACATCACGGCTGTCCACTATGACCTGCCCAGGCTGTGTAAGAGCAGCCCGGCCAGACATCACGGCCGTCCACTATGACCTGCCCAGGCTGTGTAAGAGCAGCCCGGCCAGACATCACGGCCGTCCACTATGACCTGCCCAGGCTGTGTAAGAGCAGTCCGGCCAGACATCACGGCCGTCCACTTTGACCTGCCCAGGCTGTGTAAGAGCAGCCCGGCCAGACATCACGGCCGTCCACTATGACCTGCCCAGGCTGTGTAAGAGCAGTCCGGCCAGACATCACGGCCGTCCACTATGACCTGCCCAGGCTGTGTAAGAGCAGCCCGGCCAGACATCATGGCTGTCCACTATGACCTGCCCAGGCTGTGTAAGAGCAGTCCGGCCAGACATCACGGCCGTCCACTATGACCTGCCCAGGCTGTGTAAGAGCAGTCCGGCCAGACATCATGGCTGTCCACTATGACCAGCCCAGGCTGTGTAAGAGCAGTCCCGCCAGACATCACTGTGTAAGAGCAGCCCGGCCAGACATCATGGCTGTCCACTATGACCTGCCCAGGCTGTGTAAGAGCAGTCCCGCCAGACATCACTGTGTAAGAGCAGCCCGGCCAGACATCATGGCTGTCCACTATGACCTGCCCAGGCTGTGTAAGAGCAGCTCGGCCAGACATCACGGCCGTCCACTATGACCTGCCCAGGCTGTGTAAGATCAGTCCCGCCAGACATCACTGTGTAAGAGCAGCCCGGCCAGACATCATGGCTGTCCACTATGACCAGCCCAGGCTGTGTAAGAGCAGTCCCGCCAGACATCACTGTGTAAGAGCAGCCCGGCCAGACATCACGGCTGTCCACTATGACCTGCCCAGGCTGTGTAAGAGCAGTCCCGCCAGACATCACTGTGTAAGAGCAGCCCGGCCAGACATCATGGCTGTCCACTATGACCTGCCCAGGCTGTGTAAGAGCAGTCCCGCCAGACATCACTGTGTAAGAGCAGCCCGGCCAGACATCATGGCTGTCCACTATGACCTGCCCAGGCTGTGTAAGAGCAGCTCGGCCAGACATCACGGCCGTCCACTATGACCTGCCCAGGCTGTGTAAGATCAGTCCCGCCAGACTTCACTGTGTAAGAGCAGCCCGGCCAGACATCATGGCTGTCCACTATGACCAGCCCAGGATGTGTAAGAGCAGTCCCGCCAGACATCACTGTGTAAGAGCAGCCCGGCCAGACATCACGGCTGTCCACTATGACCTGCCCAGGCTGTGTAAGAGCAGTCCGGCCAGACATCATGGCTGTCCACTATGACCTGCCCAGGCTGTGTAAGAGCAGCCCGGCCAGACATCATGGCTGTCCACTATGACCAGCCCAGGCTTTATTTGGATGATACTCTATATAGAAAATGTTTACATTTTAATACAAGAAAAACTTGATGCAAAGAGTCTGCGCTCATAAATCTACTTTCGTTTTCAATACATTTGTCTGCATTTGACAGTCAAAATGAAGCATTACAAAATTAGCGATTTCCCGTAAACGAAATTTAAATGCCAAAACTTTCCGATATATCATCGTATTTTCTCATTTCTTAGCAACATTTAATGTAATTTGCCAATAATAATTAATCAAAACGATTTAAAAACGAGAACAATGTGAAAACATTTGAAACGCAGATATTACGATCGATAAATTTTAACCATTTGATTTTATAATCAGCCTCGTTTTCAGTCAAAATACAGGGAGACATCGTTTTAATGAAATGATTTTGTATAATTTTTGAATTATTGGTGCATCATTTCTTACAGAAATTCAAGAAATCGCTAAGCAGTTTTATCTCTTGTGTTTTATATCTTATTCTGGTGCGTTTTATAGCATGCTTTAAATGCCATTTAAACATTTTTAATAACAATCCAAACATACTCAACTATCAGTCCTTTTGATTCCCCATGCCTAAGGTCAAAGTACTACCACAGTATGTCCGGCGCCCTCAAGGGGCGCCGAACAATAACGTGGCATATAAACACTATAGGTCGGCCATCTTTATAAACAAAATCCAAAATACTTAGTAGATGGGATATGGTCAAGTGAATTTTTCAACCAAACACGTATTTTAGGCATGAGCAATGTCAAATATATAGTACATGACAGTAATTCAACACTATTGATGTGAACATAATATTAGAAAGAATACTTATATTTCAGAAATTGTGCGCTTTATATTTGAATAGTTTGGCACAATTTTACTCAAAGATGTTTTGTTTTTTATGTGAAATAAATTGGTTCGTAGAATAGTCCAGTTCATCTATCCAGCGAGTGAAGACATGTTATCGCATCATTTTGAGCTCGTGCCTAAAATACTTATTTGGTTGAAAGATTCACTTGACCATATCCCGTCGATTTGGATTTTTCCCCCAAAGATTGCGCACCAATATTCCTTAATATAAACAACATGAAAACATGTCAACCCGTTAAAGGAAGACATCAGTATATAAGACTAGTATATTAATCAGAGACAATTTATTATAGACATATATTATATACTTTCCAGTGAAATAGTGGATTTTATGATTAAAATAAAACCTTATATTTTCATTGTTTATATCTCACATGTGAAAATATATTATATTTTCACTCAAAATGACGTCAATCAACTGTTGATGTTGTTTACGTTGCTGGCGTTATTGACGTCATTGTGTTTGTGCTTTATATTTATCCAGGTTGTGAGTACAGGAATATATAATAAATAGAATATTTGTTGGTTTGTCGTGAATATAGGATTTATTTTCATCTCAAACTGAGAAAACTCAAACATTTTCACTCGCTCTAGAGCACTCGTAAAAATATGTTTTCTCACTTCTCGATGAAAATAAATCCTATATTCACTCAAAACAAAGAAATATCATCTATATATTCCTGGTTTCTGATTATGTTTCTGTACATATTTGAAATAAAAACAATTCCAGATATGGCTGATAAGGCAATCTCAAATATCGAAGCAGATGATATCTATTTACCGGAAGTTATCATGATAAAGAGGCTCTCCAGCCTCTTTATCATGATAACTTCCGGTAAATAGATATCATCTGCTTCGATATTTGAGATTGCCTTATCAGCCATATCTGGAATTGTTTTTATGATTTTAATGGATTTATCTTTAGGTTTATCTGTAGACATGATTTACCGGTTATGATACATCAATCTTTTTTAAGTTTTAACGTTTTTAAATGTTGACTTTGATGTGTATGCTGATTCTACAACTTAAAAAAATGAATTATATCATCCTAGAATTATTTATGTTTGGAAGTCGGCTGCTGAGGGAATGTGTTGTTTATTTTACTTATCAGCTACTCACACACTTCGAAAAACAACTTGACTACCACGTGGTGAGCAGTTGATATGAAATAAAATTATATTCTGGTTTAGTAGACTGGCTAGCTCGTCTCAATCGTTATAGTTGGCTTGTATAAAATAATATCTTAAAGGGACACACGGCAATCCTTTTTTTTAAACTCGCGGCGTCCCGTTCCTACATAACTTGCATTTGTTCAATCATTATTATTTAGAATAAGTCAAAACATTTTTTGTTTGTTTTTTACATACTAGGATTACCATGGACCTATATTTCATACACGTGTATTCTTGCCCAATGTTTAACCATTTGGTAGAATAACGAAGACAAATGAACTTTTCATTTATTATTATTTCATTACATGCAAGCAGTTTTAAAGTCGAACTTATACAGAATTAATAAATCGAAGTGCTATCTTTAGTGATTGATGTACAACTCCAGATTGCCATGTGTCCCTTTAACAATTGTAACATGATGCATTTTCAGTCTTTTTCTGAATAGACCTGAACCACTAATGTTTGAAGTCAATAATTCAGAGAGCGCTTATTGCAGACTATTTGATTTGACAGATAGCTCTTATTGTCTCAAATAGTATAAACTGAAACAAACTTAAGGACATAGCCAGTCTATAGATTAGCACCGTATTACATTTACTAAATATTAGACATACGAAGCAAGTCCAATATTTCAAGTTCCTGCTTAAACTGCGTTACACATATTTAAAAATGATGTGACATGTTTTCTAACGAGGATGCTGATGTATGTACTGTCCTATTGATGCTGATATATGTACTGTCCTATTGATGCTGATATATGTACTGTCCTATTGATGCTGATGTATTTACTGTCCTATTGATGCTGATGTATGTACTGTCCTATTGATGCTGATATATGTACTTGTCCTATTGATGCTGATATATGTACTGTCCTATTGATGCTGATATATGTACTGTCCTATTGATGCTGATGTATTGATGCTGATGTATGTACTGTCCTATTGATGCTGATGTTATGTACTGTCCTGTTGATGCTGATATATGTACTGTCCTATTTATGCTGATATAATGTACTGTCCTATTGATTCTGATCTATGTACTGTCCTATTGATGCTGATGTATGTACTGTCCTATTGATGCTGATATATGTACTGTCCTATTGATGCTGATATATGTACTGTCCTATTGATGCTGATATATGTACTGTCCTATTGATGCTAATGTATGTACTGTCCTGTTGATGCTGATGTATGTACTGTCCTGTTGATGCTGATATTTGTACTGTCCTATTGATGCTTGCTGATCTATTGTACTTGTCCTATTGATGCTGATGTATGTACTGTCCTATTGATGCTGATGTATGTACTGTCCTGTTGATGCTGATGTATTGATGCTGATGTATGTACTGTCCTATTGATGCTGATATATGTACTGTCCTATTGATGCTGATGTATTGATGCTGATGTATGTACTGTCCTATTGATGCTGATATATGTACTGTCCTATTGATGCTGATGTATGTACTGTCCTATTGATGCTGATATATGTACTGGCCTATTGGGACAGCGACCATAACTATAATCTGACATATAGGCAGGACATGACTCTCAAAATCAGTACTTAATATCACAAAAAACGCCGTTGCTATACACTTTTGCGTTAAAGGGACATATGGCAATCTTGAAGTTGTTACCAAGCATTAAAATTAGTGTCTTGATGTATTAATTCGATATCATTTTTACTTTAAAATTGCTTTTATCATTATATTTAGATATAATTTTGAGTTTTCATTTGTTATTCTTATTCTTCCAACGGCTTAAACATACTATTTGTGCAATATACATGTAATCCTATAATTTGCTCTATATTATTATTTTAAATAATATTAATGATTGAACAAATGCAAGTTTTGCAGAAAAAACTAACGGGACGCGCAAGATTAGAAAAAAAAATACAAGCTTGCCGTGTGTCCCTTTAAGTTAGTTTTGAGAAATTAGGGAAACAATTGTAATTAAAGGTCGACATGTACTTATAGTAAGTTTTACAGCTAGAGCATGCTGACTATACAGAAGACGAAGTATTACCTGTACAAGTTGGACTCATTACCCTCTGTGCCTACATCTTCGTTCGTTCTGTAAATTAGTATGACAATGAAATATTTGAAACGTTTACTGAAAGTTTTGTATTTCCTTCATAGTAGCAGTCATAGTATATCGATATTACGTATATATCTACGTTGTGCCAGTCATACATGTAGTATATCAATTTTACGTATATATCTACGTGGTACCAGTCATTGCGTATATATTTACTTGGAACCAGTTATAGTATATCAATATTACGTATATATCTGCGTGGTACCAGTCATAGTATATCAATATTACGTATATATCTACGTGGTACCAGTCATTACGTATATATCTACGTGGTACCAGTCATTAACGTATATATCTGCGTGGTACCAGTCATTACGTATATATCTACGTGGTACCAGTCATAGTATATCAATATTACGGATATATCTACGTGGTGCCAGTCATAGTATATCAATTTTACGGATATATCTACGTGGTGCCAGTCATAGTATATCAATTTTACGGATATATCTACGTGGTGCCAGTCATAGTATATCAATTTTACGGATATATCTACGTGGTGCCAGTCATAGTATATCAATATTACATATGTATTGTTCCCTGTTACTCTAATGCAGTGCTCAATGGTGATACAATAATACCATTCAAGTTTATACAAGGTAATATTTAACATAATTTGTTAAAATGATAGTGCTTCGTAAGCCTCTGCAGGCTGGCTGTTTAACTAATATTGCTTTAATGTTGTATTACATGTAGATTGTTGTAAACAGGTTGCACTTTAATAAAAAAAAAATATATATATATATATAAGGCGTGCTACAAGTCATTACGTATATATCTACGCGGTGACAGTCATAGTATATCAATATTACTTATATATCTACGTGGTACCAGGCATATTGTATCAATTATACGTATATATCTACGTGGTACCAGTCATGGTATATCACTATTACGTATATATCTGCGTGGTAACAGTCATTACGTATATATATATACGTGGTGTCAGTCATAGTATATCAATATTACGTACATATCAACGTGGTACCAGCCATAGTATATCAACTTTACGTATATATCTACGTTGTACCAGTCAAAGTATATCAATTTTACGTATATATCTACGTGGTACCAGTCATAGTATATCACTATTACGTATATATCTGCGTGGTACCAGTCATTACGTTTATATCTACGTGGTACCAGTCATAGTATATCAATATCACGTATATATCTGCGTGGTGCCAGTCATTACGTATATATCTACGTGGTACTAGTCATAGTATTATATCTACGTGGTGCCAGTCATAGTATATCAATATCATTTATATATCTACGTGGTACCAGTCATAATATATCAATTTTACGTATATATCTACGTGGTACCAGTCATAGTATATCAATATGACGTATATATCTACGTGGTGCCAGTCATAGTATATCAATTTTACGGATATATCTACGTGGTGCCAGTCATAGTATATCAATTTTACGGATATATCTACGTGGTGCCAGTCATAGTATATCAATTTTACGGATATATCTACGTGGTGCCAGTCATAGTATATCAATTTTACGGATATATATACGTGGTGCCAGTCATAGTATATCAATTTTTACGGATATATCTACGTGGTGCCAGTCATAGTATATCAATATTACATATGTATTGTTCCCTGTTACTCTAATGCAGTGCTCAATGGTGATACAATAATACCATTCAAGTTTATACAATGTAATATTTAACATATTTTTTTGTTAAAAAATAAAGTTTGGCATATAATTATCATAACCGCATATCATATGCAAACGCATTCGCATATGAAAACATGTCCACAACACTATATCCTGTGTCGAGTTGCTGAGCATATTATTACAGATACATTATGGACATAGCAGAGAGGTATTTAAAGGAAATAACCCTCCAAATAACCGCAAACGTACACAACAAAACCGTGTATCGAAACTCTATCCAGGTGCTCAGGTCATATAATAATTTTATTTTTTATTTGACGATATAATTTTTATCACGGCTTCTTAAAATACTGGTAACTCTTAATTCGACGCTCCAGTTTTGTGGATTGGCCTGGCTGATTATATCCGTTTATATTGCGTTTATATAGTTTTGATTCTCAAAATGTGTAAGTTATACATATACTTCGTCGTCAGCAGGTTTAGAAACGATGTGCATCTGTTGCAATAATGTGCATGTTGATGACGGGATAGAACTTTAAAACAAATTGAAAAGACACACTTACATTGGAAACACAAAATGACGTTTGACATTGGGTGTACGTGACGGTGTCGGTATTGAGCCACTCGGTGACATTTGGTCGGATTCGGATATTGTCATTCCAGTATTTTCATTTTCAACCTCTTTAAAGCTTTCGACACAGACAGCAAATAGTTCTCGGCAGCAGTTGTAAGTTTTGACAATCAGTTCAAGTTGACCATTCAGCTTCCGGTTCTCGTCTTCCAGACGACAAATTTCTCGAGACAAGTCTGTGACATCAAACTAAAATACCATTTGCATATAAAAGTCGATTAGGTAGATAGACTTATTTATTTATTTATTCATTCATTCATTCATTCATTCATTCATTTATTCATTCATTCATTCATTCATTCAATTATTTATTTATTTATTTATAAATAAATTTATTTATTTATTTATTCACTTCTTTTTTTAAATTCGAAGCTATTCACTGTCAAAACATCATATTGTCAATTGAAAAGCGAAACAAACCAGTCTTCAATAATTCTTTCATTTCATTGATTCTGATATGGATATTAATTTATAACCCTATCAAAATATTTCAACATAGTTTCATTATTAAACACAGACATTTCAGAAAAAAATCAACTTATAACAATTGCGTTTTACAGCAAGTAAAGAGTATTGCGACCATTTTTTGCATTTCACTTCATTCGGAATGGTTCTGAGATGTTTGTATTCGCTAGCTATTTTAGGCGTCTCTTTAACCCTCCTCAGATAGAGTATGACCTCGTAAAACGTAATTCTTTGGTTTAAACATGAGTAATTGGTTACCTGTAATTGGTTGTTGAAGTTGATTAATTCTTTGACTTCCTTTTCTCTCAAATCTCTCAGCTGAGTCAGTTCCTTGGCAAGCTTCCGTACAGATTTATCCTCGCCTAAATTGATAAAACTGTTATAAAGTATCACATAAATCAGCAATGCATGACATACAGGTAATATGAAACGGATGAACCAAATGATTCGTTTCTTTGTTTGAATGGTGTTTTATGTCATTTTAGCACATAGGGGCACCCCACCTCATTTTTCCTGCGTAGAACCAGTAATGTATACCTCCCGCCGTCCGTAAGAATCGACACTTTCTCTCTTACAAGTTGAGCTCCCAATGGGATTAGAGGCGAGAAGGTTTACAATGGAACGTCATTAACCTCTCGACCACGGAGGGACCAAATGGAAAATCACAAGTAATTAAAGTAATCTGTTTTACAGCCAATTTGAGTCGACAATACCTAAGCTCAACAATACTATTTATTCCATTTCTATGGAGCGAAAGAACACATTCAACATCTTAGTTGAGTCATGCTTCCAATGTTGTTGACGTCGACTTTATCCGCCGATAAGTTAACGTTCAATAAATCATCGACCTGATTCCAAATGTAATAAATATTATTATTTAACTGCTGTGTTCGGTAAGGAAACACAACGTGTACCTCTACCTCTAACTTGGAGTCAAAACGGTTTAACGCTTATTATTACATTTTTATCGGTGAAAGATTGGGATTTCTCAGTGAAAGAATATTCATAATCGTTAAATATTATTAACTAACTCCGAACACAAAAATAACTAACTGTGACGTTGAGTTATGACGTCCATAAAGAGGTACTGACGTCGATGTCATCCGCCGATAACGTTCAATAAAGCGAATAATTTCGGTTAAAATCAGGCACAAACTGATTTAAAATGTAATAAACAGATTATTTAACTGCCGTTTTCCATTATAGGAAATCCTTCACTCGATGGTAGACGTGTGTTTTTCACTCACTCGTATACGCTCGTTCGTGTAAAGAACCACACGTCTACCACCTAGTGAAGGATTTCCCTATAATCGCTCCCAGCAGTTAAATAATCTCTATTTAGCACTTGACATTTAATTAACGATGCATGTTGAAGCCTAGTACACCATATTGAGGTTATTACACTGGTGCATGTTTAATATTGCACTTAAAACACGAGTTGGTTAAATCATATAACGTAATGTTGTGCAGAGCTTCACATAAGTTTTAATTATCCAACGAATTTAATTGACTCAATATTAAATAGACACGATGTGAGATTCTATTCATTACATAATTAAAAAAGATCCCCATAACCAACATTTATTAGCGTAGCTGCCGGTATATAGAGTTTAAATAACATTGTTGAAGTGATACGGGAAATAATTCCCGAGTGAGAAAGATTCTTGCGATATAGAAACGAGTGCGTTTTCGCACGAGTTTCTATATCGCAAGAATATTTCTCACGAGTGAATTATTTTCCGTATCACGACAAAAATGTTAATTAAACTATATACATATATTCTGTGATGAATTTCTTTCCAATCGTCTTTTGACACACGTATTCCTTCTTCTGTCACTCCTTTGGCGACAGCGCGGAGAAATATCATGACGTCAATTCGTGACGTAATATCGTGACGTCTATCGTTTAGTTCATAACATTTGGCTACTGTGCTATCTTGCACACTAGGCAAGACTTGGCAAGATAGCACAGTAGAGGAAGGGATATGTTATAGATTTTCTCAAACTGGGAAATTTCTATAATTCATCACAGAATATATAATATATAACGTTGCCGTACGATGTATGTTTTTATGATGACGTTTTATGCTGACCATGTCTTAAACAACATAATTTTACTAATTCGACGTAGAACAGCGGAATTTCACCGTCGGTCTCAGTAATCCGGAATGTCAACGGTTACGGAAATCGACGATACATTTCCGATGTACTCCGAGATGAACGGAAAATATCAAACGATGATAGATATATCATGAATTTATTACATTCCCACGTCACTTTATGTGATAAAATATAATGAACGATTGTGAAAAGCGAATGAAATAGTTGACACACCTTTTAATGGTTTGTACAGTATGCCATTCGCATCAAGTGGTAACGAATGTCTGTTGGCACTTTTGGAGTAAATATAATCTGTCTCGTTTGTCAGTTGGTGCTGGTATTTCCGCTGAGCCACTTGCATGGCAATGTTTTGAGCATCGGACGCCTGCAGCATCGAACGTAAGTCTTCTATTATCTCTTTCAGACTCTGTGACTCTTCTTTGTGATACGCGACTTCATATAGCATGTGATCTATATGCTCCTTCATCTCACTAAGTCTGAACCCTGATAGTCGCAGTTTGTCCCAATTTTTGAATATTTCGGTGTCGTGGATACATACATGACCCGCCGATTTGGCGATTCTCTTTTGAAACTCCGTTCGTTTTGCGAAATTAGCACTTGATTCTGACGTATTGTTGTTGTTGTTCTTAGTCACATTGATAGTTCTAAAGTTTTGATTTACCAGAAATCCGGTATAGTCCCCGTAACACGCAAAGTGCTCACAAAGTCGATCATGGAACTCTTTGAACGTTACGTCACCGACGATGCCGCCTACGATGTTTGTATCTCTGAGGTACAGCACGTCACACAGAAGCCTAAACTCTTCTCCTGATATTGTACCTCGTCCTTTAGAATCGATACTCTGGAATATGTCTTGTAAATAATGATCCAGGTCATTACACAGAACTATGATCTCACCTTTCTTTGTGCCAGTATTTCCATATTGATACGCCAGCGTGTTTGCCAACCATTTAGCTTTCAGCTTCGGCGATCGTCCCACTCGCGGCGATTTGGGAACTAAATTCATGTCCAAACTTTATAATTTTGAAAGGCAGCAGGTTTTTTCATCCGACTTTAAATCAAATGTTACATATACATCACAATCTTGCTCTCTCTATTTATCTACTCTCAAAAAGTTGTTTCTGAAAAGTGTGTAACTTATATAAATTATAAACCTATAATATGACGCGATACACACATAATATGACTTATTTTCAGTTATCAAACAGGCATGTTTTGTATAAAACTTAAAACTGTTCACAGTTATGGTTAGTAAATCCTTTTTCTTGTGGCCCCAAATACGCTATGTAATATGGCTCCTTATAATATCCTCACAAAAACGAATTCAAAGATGTTTAACAGATTAATACACGCTAGTTGATTTGTTTTATATAAAACTTAAAAATATTCAAAGTTACGGTAAATCCGTCCTGTTTTGGACCCAAATACTCTATATAATAAAGATCCATAAAATATCCTCACAAAAACGAATTCAAAGATGTTCAACAGATTAAACAAATGCGTGTGAACCATTCAATGTAATAACTGGATACAGTAAAGGAGTAATGATTTATAACTGATACACGATGCTGATAAGCCCACAGCTTCCTATACAACTTTTATCGCCTTACTGACCCTCTATTTCTGGTGGAATCGCTTCGTTAAATTCGTATCAAATTCGAATGAAGCTACCACCTGTTTTAGGTTACTGGCGTTAGGTTAACTTTTAAGCAGTGCCGCGTTTTATATTTTAATGAGTTTGTACAACGATACTTATCTTGAAGCAGCGATACATGTACTACAGTGGTGCCAACGTAACCACAGGCTTGATGTAGATAATAACGTTACTCATAACTGATGGAAGATTTGTTGAATTATCGTGACGGGAAATGGGTGAGGACGCTAACTCGCCAGTTAAAGGTCATACTACACCAATTCATTTTCCATAGACGTACATTATAGCTCTAAGCTCTGTACTGAGTTCCCTGATATAAGAAGCTATATTTTTGCTTACTTGTATTGAAAGACCTATATTAGTTTTATCAAAAAAACATACACAAACCATACATTGAGTATGTTTTGAAAAAGCTTTTTGGGTCGGACGGTGCTGACCCACCTACTTGCATGTAGAAACATGAGGAAAATGTAAAATATACCACTTTTTTGATTATTCAATTAATACATTGTACAAATGTCTGATTTAATCTATAGAGGATCTTACATGAGTGCTCATTCATTATTGAATTTATGAAACTCGTTGACAAAATGATATAATGCGAGGCTTCATTATTGAATTTATTAAACTCGTTGGCAAAATGATATAATGCGAGGCTCTTGCCTCGCCTCGCATTATATCATTTTGCGAACGACTTTAATAAATTCAATAATGAATGAGAACGAATGTTATATTCTATTTATCACATAAAACGTACATTAACGTGACGTCCATGACGTCATTAACGTTATGTTATACCACTAGTGGAATATCGAAAATATTGAATGGTGTTATTACACTCCCACACCACATGTTATGTGATATATATATTTATCACAAAACGTCCCTTGTTAGTAGTGTCGAACACCCATTTAATATTCTATTGTATGACACACGTGTAATACAACCTGGAACGATTTTGATATGTTAAGTTAAACCTGTAACACTACGCAAGTTTATTAACTGAAACCATTTTATTTATTACAAATTCACCCAGATCTGAGTCATAAACTTATTATTTGTAACAGCTTATAAAAATAATGCACGTTACACAAAACATTGTTGTTGGTTTGTTAAAAAGTTGGCGTAAATTGCTATTTTGTAAAGAGGTAAAACACGAACTCTTTTATACGCAACGTTATGTGTGAGACGGGACGTTACGACGTCACATATTTTATGACGTTTTGGCGCTAAAGTGTGTCTGACGTCGTGGCGGTTCTATGTCCATCTGAACTAATTTTTACTAATTTGATCACAATGTTATGTGA
The DNA here is from genome assembly GCA_037043455.1 of Cyrtodaria siliqua. Lineage (NCBI taxonomy): Eukaryota > Metazoa > Mollusca > Bivalvia > Adapedonta > Hiatellidae > Cyrtodaria > Cyrtodaria siliqua. The sequence continues at coordinate 128,405 of JAWPHD010005431.1, read as the reverse complement.
TAAAAAGGATCTTTAACTCGTTCCCATTCCATATAAGATTTATGAAACTCGTTATGAATTATTTTTAATTTTAACTCGCCAAAAGGCTCGTTAAAATAAAAATAATTCATAACTCGTTTCATAAATCTTATATGAAATGGGAACTCGTTTAAGATCCTCTATATATATACTACAACACAATTTCTTCTCTCTATCCCTCTTCTCTCTCTCCTGTAGAGGGGCCTGTGGCCAATGCTTGCGATGAGGCCATCTTGAACAAACGACCATTTGAAATGACGTCACTTACGACGTCATGACGTCAACATTTTCCCGTATTTTTCTAACAAATGAAACTTGATTCTATCACCTTCATATTGTTGTATAAAACACCAAAATCGACTTAGAAATAAACTTTAAACAAACAGTTGTAATGGTATCAGATATTATGATTCACGTGAAGTATTTCCTTATTGTGGAACGCAGCTGATAATAATCCCCATGCAGTTGTCCAATGTTTACTTCTCATACATCTATCATGATTGTTACAAAATTACAATATTCCTTGATAATGTTTCACTGTTTCCATGTTTAACTATAATATACATTTAGATCATCTACGTGATTCAACGTGTTATTATACAATTACTGTGTTCTTTGATATTGTTTTCCTGTGTCCATGTTTAACTATAGTATACATTTAGATCATCTACGTGATTCAACTTGTTATTATACAATTACTGTGTTCTTTGATATTGTTTTCCTGTGTCCATGTTTAACTATAGTGTACATTTAGATCATCTACGTGATTCAACTTGTTATTATACAGTTATTGTGTTCTGATATTGTGTCGATGTGGCCAACCCTTAAATCGGTTATCTCGAATTCTATCTCCACACTAGCTCTGTGAATGCTTACCTACTGCTTATCTGAACGAGCTTTGATATATTTCTGAACAAGATAACACAGGCCATGTCTCTGCCTTGCATTTATTTGTTGGAATTGTACAGAAGATTCTTTATCTAAGGATCTAGGACATAAAACACGGAATCATATAGTGGCATTCGTTATATAACCAATGAAAGAATGTTGAACACTATGCGGCTTGGGTATCAATTACATTTTTTATTTACGGTTCTATTCTTTACTCAAAATTGCGTTGATCAACAATAATCATGTAATGGTGTTTTCGAGCACATTCGCTTATAATTCAGAGAAATGTAGCGTGCGTGATGTAGTTTCAAATATCTGTTTTATTGCAACAGTGTTGATATTTTTGATATGTTGCAATATCCTACTGAGGCAACATGTTTCACGTGCGAACGGGGTCTGACGGGGTCGGCCACAAACATAAACACATACGCATAGTATTGCCACGGTATAAGGCTAAATGAATACGATTTTCAAGTATGGCAAATCCCATTGAAAAATTTGTTTGTTTTAATGGTGTTTACGTCATTTTTAGCGAATGTTAGGCCATATATGACGGTATAGTGTTGTTTAGGTAGGGATATTCCACCCATTTTTCCTGGGTACAACCAGTACTGATTACACCCCGCCTTCCGTAAGAGTCGACACTTTCTCCCTTGACAAGTCGAGTTCCCAGTGGGTTTTGAACCCGCAACGGTGTAAGTCATGTAATGATTTTTAAATTATATTTGCAAACGATATGTTATTATCAAATACAAGGTTAATTATCAAATACAGTTCGTGGTTTTCAACACTTTAAATACCGTGTATGTCCTATTCTGTACCAGGCATAAACAGTTAAATAGTTTATCAAAAGATGTTATGACCCTATCCTTTTGCAACACACTGTATGTTTAGTGGCTGTCCCAACTATGCTGTCCTTGTTGATTGTGCGATGTTCTTGTTTGTTTGACTGTCGTCCTTGAATGCTACATTTCCTGTTGTAGCATGGTCGGTGACATTTCCTTTGATGAATGCAGAGCATTAAATCGTTTAATTTAGGTTAACTAAAGGGGCGTGGCTTTACCGTACTACAACTACCGGATATTGGAATTTAGAGTACGGTCACTATGACGTCACAGTGTTACTCAGTACACCATGCTACAAAAAAGATAGAGTCTGTCTCAGCTCGTTGGTTATTTAAACACCTCGATGGGCTACGCCCATCTCGATGTTTAAATAAGCCAACTCACTGAGACCAGACTCTATCTATTACTTGGCTTTTATATTTATACCCACGCTTTTCAAAAAAACAGGCTATATTAAAATCGCCTCCGTTTGTCCGTCTGTCCGCCTGTCTGTCCGTCCGTCTGTCCGTCAGTTCGTCTGGCCGTCTGGCCGTTACCGCATCTCCTCCTAAACCACTGAACGGAATTCAACCAAACTTATAGGGGGGTGCGGGTGGGCGGGGGTTTGGGGCGGGGGTTCAAAATGTCAAATAAACTAAATATTCAATTACACTAATTTTTGCACATAACTTGGTATATTTAATCGTCTATAAAAGATAAACAACATATCAAACGATTTTTATATTTCGCAAACTCGAACGCCTGCCTTGGGGACCCAGGGTGGGTGGGGTGGACGGGATTTGGGGTAATTTGTTTTCATTTTTCTTTTTGTAATTATTGTAAAATAGTCATGCCTCCATGTATATCATAAACGTATAATATATGAAGTACATACATGTTGACCGCAAAATTAACTTGGCCATGATAAGTTCAGGAAATTCTACGACACCAGTCGAACCGACCCACTTGTAAGAATAATAGAGCCGTCTAATTACTACGGCCACTCACTTTTAACAATGAACATCTGTGTGTGTTGGTCAAGTACATAGTAATTAGCGACCGATCAACCCTAAGGTTAAAGCAGACTTGACCATGAATCACGATCAATACGGCAACATTAAGCTGTCGGTACCACCATAGTCAAGTCACGGAGAGGGTTAGGAAACATCCTAATGGTTGTGAATCAGGCACTCGTGCCAACACTTATGCCAAGTGCGATCAATTTAGCGTCAATTTAACGTCAGCACGTGGGTCCTAATGGAGTTATATTTTCAGACCGGCACAGTTTGTTGACTTAAGCAGTTAGAACGTGTATATGTATTAGTAAAAGCTATACGATCAGAAATTAAATTACTTAGATAAAAACTGACTTTGTGTTTTATAATAAGAAGGAATTGGAAAGGCTATATTACATTATGTCTCAAATGAAACATTATGATGATGGTGTTTAAAAAATTCAAATACACTGTGATTTTACCATATTCTTACACATAACTTGGTGTATGTAAACGTCTATAAAAAAAAGCAACATATTAAATGATTTTATTATTATACCCACGTCTTTGAAAAAAAACAGGGTATATTAAAATCGCCTCCGTTTGTCCGTCCGTCCGTCCGTTACCGCATCTCCTCCTAAACCACTGAACGAAATTCAACCAAACTTAGGGTATGACATCACCATATCACGACGGTGTGCAAGAGCAACATTACATTTGGCTCCAAGCCCAGGGGCCCTGAGTGGGGTCAAAAGGTCAAATAAACAAAAAATTCAATTACACTGTCATTTTTTCCATATTCTTGCACATAACTTGGTGTATGTAAACAACATAAGCAACATATTAAAAGATTTTATTATTTATTATATCGAACTCGGACAGTCTTCCCGGGGGCCGTAGTGGGGGGCGGAGTGATGATGGGATTACACTGTTTACATTTTTTCCTCCTATGTTATAGTTGGGCCTGGAGGAAGGGGCATCAAATACACTAATAATGCAATTACGGTGTAATTTTTTCATACTTTTGCACATTAATTGGTATAATAGTCATCTGATAAAACGGTACATCATACACAGCATGTCAAATGATTTATTATTTAAAACTCGGTCGTCTTCCCTGGGGTTCGGGTTGGAGGAGGTGGGTGGTGGAACATTTTGATGACAGGATTACATTGTACATACTGTGGGGCTGTGTGTGGGTTTGGGGTAGGCTGGTGGTTGGCGGGGGTGGGGAAATGACCTGTGTGAATAAAACGTGGGTATTGTACGATGGCCGTGCCGTCGAATTCGTTCTAGTTACATTTTCTTCTCAACGAAGGGCTCTACTAGAAGGACGCCATTCACCCAGTGACGTGAATTATTCACGGACAAGTCCCAAACGACTTTCCAAGAGAGGCACTTGCCTCGGTAAAAAAATTGAAAAGTGACCAATAAAGAAATGCAATAAAATAAAAAATGAAATAGAATCAAATAAATCTATTACAATGTAACAACTTAGAAATGTCAAACTTTTTACGTACAAGTACCAGGTCATACGTTTCGTATGGGCTAGTTAATGCGGTGGTACGAAATACCCAAATCTACCCAAATCCTTACACAAATCTACCCAAATCTACCCAAATCCTTGCCCAAATCTACCGCAAATCCGCCGTGGATGAACGAACTGTTTCATGCGCAATACGGATGCGCAAAGATTTCTCCCATTCCCAAGCTTTTATCGAAATTAATCTGACAATAAAGCGCTTAGAAGACTGTTTTGACATATTGGTTTCTTTTAGAGCTGCATATTCACATCAATAATTAGGCAATAAAACAGTTATTTCATGGGTGTTTTTGGAACAGTCAAAACTATTGTCCCTCGGAATCGGGGACAACATTTAGAACTGAACAGCAACTAAACCCGATACCTTGGGACAATAGTTTTGACTGTTCCCAAAACACCCATAAAATAACTGTATACTGTATATAGCATGTTTGTTTCGTCATGAATATAAGATAACTACCAGTAATGTTGTGAAACATATATCTCTTTGTATTGACATATAAACAGCAAAATATGTAAACTATATCATCAGTTCTCCCTATAATTTCAGGAAAAATATACCTCTCAGATTTACGCCAAATGCCACCAAATCGCATCCTTGAAAAAAGAAAATTTCCGTGGGAGCCCCTAACATGGGATGCCTCGGTAAAAAATCCTTTCTGGTTACGCCACTGAAATTAAAACACACGTGTTGATGTACTATCAAACAGTTTGGTTTACGATGATCTCTGGATGGATCTATCAAACAAGCTGTATAGTTGCATTACAGGGCCTGTCTCTGTAATAGTAAATACTAGTAAAGGATACACTGTGAATTATGGTGGCTGATTTCTGTCATTTGTCGTCTTTCGTCTTTTCGTTATTTCGCCCCCGAAAAGACGACAGAATGAAAAGACGACAGGACGAAAATACGACAAATGCAGCGCGAAAATAAGACAGAACGAAAATACGACAGAACAACACAACAAAAAGACGCCATTTCAAGGGCAAAAAGACGACAGAACGCCACACGAAAGACGAAAAGACGATACTTTTTCGTTCTGTCCTCTTTTCGCGCCGCATTTGTCGTCTTTTCGTTTTGTCGTCCTTTCGTTCTGTCGTTTCGTCGTCTTTTCGTTCTGTCGTCTTTTCGCCTTCCAGGTCTAATAACACTAAATCAACAGGATGTGCTCGCCTGGTGCAGTCGAAAGTAGTTCTGTATTAAAGAGTGCTAATCTTTTTTTCTTTAAAATCTTTTTTTAGTGCAGTTTCCTGTTATATTTTGGCTGTAACTGTATTCTGGACACGTTGTTGATATTTGAAAATGCAGCTCATCATGTTTTGGACAGCTTTTGATATAAATTTGAGAAGTGAAAGTAGACAGGGTATGAAATTGCAAGGGGTAAAAATAGTGTTGACCTTTGACCCGGTGTTAGTATACAACTGAAGAAATGTTTCTAAGAAGGTATTAAACGCCCTATTTCCTTGTTGATGTTTAATAGCAGACATGTTTATTTGCATGATAAAGTAAGTTTCCCAGAATTCTAACGAGGTTTGAGTTTTTAACAGGTTGTCAACATTCTAACTTTACTATGGAAGGGCAATGGAGACTCATTTACGCTATTATAACCTCCAGTTGACATGCGCGTTTCGGTCATTGCGGCCATTTCATCGTGACTACTACAAGTCGGGACGATTCTGAAGTGTCGAAGAATTGGGCAAATTCGACAGGGAGTGTGCATACCGTATGTCCAACAAGTAATACACAAAGGGTTACTAGTTCTGTTAAATCGTTTATATAAACACACAATGGTCATCATAATTATATTGATCACTAGTCTTGTGTAAGGCAATAAATATGTAATTATGGTATAATATATATTGATAAACATGATGTAAACAACTATCGGGGTACAATGTTAACAAGTATATTTTCCAAAATGTTCTCGCATTTGCTGGATTACCGGTTAAGAAAGTGGACTGATGAAAACAATATTTAAACAGAATTTCAATTTGGTTTTAGGAAACAAAAAGTACTACCTACTGCATTCTATCATTAATAACATTATTAAAAATGAAAAAGGTAAAGTTCATTGTGCATTTGTTGATTTCATGAAAGCATTCGACCTTTATATGGTTCTAGTTATTACAAATTGGTGTTTCCTCAAAATGTGGTAAAATGTTAGAATCTTTGTATAGCTCTGTAAAAGCATGTGTTAAAGTGAATGGATCTTTGATAGTTACATGGGTGTAAAGCAAGGTGAGGTTTTATCTCACCTGCTCTTTATTATGTTTATCAATGACATGTCAGCCTCACTGTATGATGAAAATGCAAATACTATATCATTAGAAGAATTAAAACTATTTGTATTACTATTTGCTGATGATACAGTACTATTCTCAAGAACTGCTGACGGTTTACAACTTTTGCGAAATAAGCTAAGCATGTACTGTGATAAATGGAATATTACTGTTAATATTGATAAAACTGTACATGAAATTTAAACAAGGTAATCATGTGAACAATATCGATATGTACCTTAAGAATTCTAAATTAAAACAAGTTAAACAATTCACGTATCTAGGTATAACTCTTGCATCAAATGGGCTATTTTTTCAATGTCAAAAATATCTAACAGAACTAAGCAAATCTAAGCAAATAAAGCACTATTTTCTTTAAATTCTCTTTTTGGGGAAGTTTCACTGAATGTTACAGATAAATTAAAATTATTTGATGCTATGATATCTCCTATCTTAAATTACGGTTCTGAAGTCCGGGGTGGACAAAACGCACCTGATATCGAAAGAGTTCATCTTAAATTTCTAAAGCAAGTTCTAAGAGTTAAATCGCAGACCCCAAATGCTATAGAACTTGGAAGGGTACCATTAAATATAATTCGAAAAGAAAGGATGCTTAAAAACTGTTTAAGAAGGCCACACAAAATAACAAAAAGACGACAATATCAAATGGCGTCTTTTCGTCTTTTCGCCCTTGAAACGGCGTCTTTTCGGTCTGTCGTTATGTCGCCATTTCGTTCTGTCGTCTTTTCGCGCTGCATTTGTCGTCTTTTCGTACGGTCGTCTTTTCGTTCTGTCGTATTTTCGGGAGCGATACAACGAAAATACGAAAAGACGACAAATGGCAGAAATCAGCCACCATAATAGCCTGTCATCGTTAATATTGTAACAGAGAGAAAACGATCATTTCCCAAGAGCTGCCACAAGATGAACAAGAAACGTTGAATGTTCCACGAACACCGGATTTTTAACACATATCCTATTAGTTGTAACCCTGAAACAGAATGTCCATCTCATGGAAACAGTGGTATTGTTGGCAGCTAATGACCATATGTAACGACGGTGCACATATCAAATAGTATGCAAGTTGTTACTTGTTGGAGAAATTCAGAAACGTCTAAACCATAATTATACCTTTTCAGTCAAGTGTGATCTTGAATTGAAAGGTGATACCGCCCGTCCGCCGTCAAAATCATTACGTGGTCCGAGTATTAACTTTCATAGCCCATCCAACCCCTTCTCCAAGAAGCGAAAACGGTGTTGGCTGGGGTACGAAATAAAACCTTAAGTTCAGCATAGATAGTTGGAATATTGTAAAATTAAAACATTTAATAGGTAATTTTAAACAGGTTATAGTATTTTGTCAGTAAACGATGTTTTTAAACATGTTTTATTACTAAAATATCCGTTATAAAATCCTGCTAATATAAGCTGTCCCATTACTTAGAGAAATTAAGGCGGGACCACGTAATGAATAACCAGGCTTGTTACGTTGGAAATTCCGAATAATATAACCGTCGAAAGTAATGATATGCATTTCGGTCAATAAACAGACATAGACAAGACTTGGGCGTTTTCTGTTATTCTGCCAAATAAAATCCTGCCAGAAAAATGCTCATTTGTTGATACCTGCATTACCTTTGGAACAAGACTACTTTCAAACAAAAAGTGTTGAAGATAAACGCATATTTTACAACGTTTCACTAGAAATAAAAAAAAAATGCTTATACAATAAAACACAAAACAGTCATACAGTCATGAATTGCCTTTTGATTAACAGCTTTGTAGCGTAAATTTAAGAGTTTAAAGAAATATAACTTCCACTGATCTAATATATATCTGATTAATTGGAGTTGTCGCCCTTATGTTTGAATGTTGATATACTCTTATACATTATCCGACGGACGAGCTAAGTGAAAGTGTCTTGCCCAAAACCTCGTCGACGAATCTCAATGATGCTTGAACCCCGGTTCAAGTCTGCCTACTATCCGCTAGGCCACGCCATACCCCTTATTGAAATATCAACACAAACAAGCGTTCATCATAATATAACCATGTATTGTTGACTTTGATCGCTTCGCTGCCTAGTATAGACACACTGCGGGGTAATGTGTCGGGGTTGGGGTAGGAGGGCTTTAGAACTAAAAAAGTGTCATGTGGAATTGCGGTATATCTTCGGGTTTTATACCTATTTGAAATTGAAGATTAAAAAATATTTCTCCAAATTATATACAGAGTCGTTTATTGTGTAACAAATCTATATTTTGTAACAAATATATATATATAGTTATTAAACTTTTAAGAGCATACAGCATGGAGTCGTGACTAATATAACATAAAGAGTATTGGCATTTGGAGCGTTGTCCTAGATAATGACATGGAATTCTATACGTATGGGATAGAGCATGAGTTTTGCACGTGTACGGGGAGATAATGCACGAGCGTTAGCGAGTGCATTATTGTCCGTACACGTGCAAGACTCATGCTCTATTGTATTTATACCACAATAACTAACATATGCTGTGTATATCCTCGGGTATTACACGATGCATAGTGTGTATTTAGGATATTGTGGTATAATAAACTCTTGTACCACAATATCCTAAATACACACTATGCATCGTGTAGTACCCGAGGATATACACAGCATATGTTAGTTATTGTTGTACAAATACAATAGAGCATGAGTCTTGCATGTGTATGTTCGTGCATTATCTCCGCGTACACGTGCAAAACTCATGCTCTATTCTGTACTTAACCCCTAAGCACGGCTATAATAGCCTTTGCGTCCATTGTAAACCCAGATAAGCGTGCGAGTAATTAGGCTGTCTGGGTTTACAATGTCCGTCTGCTGATCAGTCATTTCCCCCGAACCCTCCTTTATCACATAAATGGACTGGTCTTAATTCAAAGAAAGAACGGTCCATTATAGATATGTAGAGGATTAAGGGTTAATACTCGCCTGATCGTTATCTTAAAAGAAAATTAGCTGCGTGACTCCGGTTGTCTGCATAAGAGAAAACTAACTGCGTGACACCGTTTGTCAGCATAAGAGAAAATTAGCCGCGCGACACTGATTGTCAGCGTAAGACACCGTTTGTCAGCATAAGAGAACATTAGCCGCGCGACACTGATTGTCAGCATAAGACACCGTTTGTCAGCATAAGAGAAAATTAGCCGCGTGACACCGATTGTCAGCATAAGAGAAAATTAGCTGCGTGACACTGGTTGTCAGCATAAGAGAAAATTAGCACAGTGTACTGACCGTTATCTTCAGAAAAAGCCACCGCAGGCTAAAATAACCGTTATTAATCACATATCAAATCAAACCCATAGAGATTTCGTTTTATCGAATGACATGTATTAAAACCTAGAAGCCTTTGGAATATGGACTGGCGTCTGCGCGATCTATGTATTACATACTTGTATGGTTTCCCTGAATATTAAATAGTTGAAGTGAATTTGAATTGACAGCATCGTGGTATGTTATACATTTTATTAGACATGCCTCGCTTACGTGAATATATGGCTGATGCTGCTGAATTCACTGGATAAGGTGGTATGTATGCTAATTTTTTCCTTTGAGAAATTAGCCTTCATTCTTCATTAAAGAAACTTTGTCTTCACATTTAATTTCATATAATCTTGGAAAACTGAACAGACACTATGTGCTGAAACATGTTATTACCCCGTACGACTGCCTGTTCATATTAATTATATTGCGATATATTACATTTTGGTTCCAGTCATATTACGAGCATTCAAGGACACGAGAGATCCTTTACCATCTTTATTGATTTAATTGAATGGATCACGTGTCCACACGTGGAACTAGAGAGATACTTCCATGAAGATTGTATGTGACTATAAAAAGCATTACCTGGTATATACAAATTACAACGTTATAATTTTGTATAGGAAAGTGCGAGAGGTTTGTTGCAAGCGTCATAGATAATGATATAGATTATAAGAATCTGCCACTGGTATCGATTCAGATAGGGAATTCAAACCCGAGATATACGTGTTTTTATCTGAACCGAGGCTCTTCCGAGGTTCTGATTAAAACACTTATACCGAGGGCTGGACTTCCCTATCTGAAACGAATACCCATGATAAATTCTTTTTCTTACATATCAGAGACATGTTGTGCGTTGACGCCTCCAGCTACTAACGTTTTGCATGTTTTCGCGGGTGAATTTTATCTCGATCCTAGAGTGAGATGGAAATATCTATCCCCGGTAAAATGACGGATTATAATAATCTTTCATGTGTATCCGGTGAAGATAGGGAATTCCAACCCGAGGTATAAGTGTTTTATCTGAACCGAGTCTCTGCCGAGGTTCCGACTTAAACACTTATACCGAGGGCTGGAATTCCCTATCTGAACCAAATACCCATGATAGATTCTCTTTTTTTTGCATATCAGAGACATGTTGTGCGTTGACGCCGTCAGCAGCTACTAACGTTTTGCATGTTTCCCGGGATACCGGATATTGGCGAGCGTGAATTTTATCTCGACCCTAGGGTGAGATGGAAATATCAAGCCCCGGTAAAATGATGGATATCCTTGTCCGGTATGCAAAAAACTGCACTTTTATAATAATATTTTTTTATATTTTTTTTGAGTTCATATTTTAATCTTTACATCTTCTCTGTTAATAAAGCTAAAGTAAATTAGGTTAACATCAGTTAACATATACATGGTGTGGCTCAGTGGATTGCACGAATTAGTAACTGGTACGGCGAACCTTGATTCCGGAGATTAAGGGTTCGAGCCCCAATGAGCCTCCATGGCGATACTGATTGTATAATTCGACGCGACCAATTTATAGAGTAGGCAAGTATCCGGATGGACCTCCATCTGCACTTTCCTGGAGAGATTTATGAATATATCTTGCACTGCCTGCATAAACACCCACCGTATTTATATAGACTAAACCTTAAATGCGACACGAACATGCATAAAACTCAACAAACAGAAAAATAGCACGCCGATCTAGGCATTATTCGTAAGACTGTACTTTTGTTTTCCTTTCAGAAATATATCTCGTTCTGTCTGCAAACTTAACCAAGCCCAACTCACACATCTAAAAATTGCCGGCTATCGTGTCTGGCGTTGTCAGTGGTTGGGTGGTTTTCTTGTTTCAACCTTTCTATTGCTGATGATAGATTGCGCGTATGGATAAGGATGGGTGACATACTTGGTCCTGACACCGGTCATTTATCTTGTCTCGATCATCCAGACTTCTCGCGAGACTTCTCTAGCAGTCAGCTTGAGTGTGTCTGGATAATAGAGACTATCACTCAAAGAGATTATTAAGTTGCGGTAAGTGTCATGGTGAGGGCATTATATGCCATCGCAGTAAACTGAGCTCGTTACAGTTACCGGAATCCTCACATAGTGCGATATTGCGAGGAAATTATCCAGACTGTTGTCGTTCCATTTCTACGACAACGTAATGCGGAGATATTAAAACGGGACATCACCTGACCACATGTCCGACATTTCTCGAGACACTCCCAGTCTATTCCTCGACGACTGAATAACGTTTTTTTTTCCATAAATCTTTATTATCATATATACAATAAAATCCAAGTGATGTTAACAGTCACCCGGACGGCACTCTTAGATAATAAAGAGATGAAAAAGTATTACTTTACTGAAAATTATTACTCCAACTGTGTAATGTACATTATATAAAATCTGAATGTTCTTTTAATCACTGTTCACTATTTACACTCACTGTTCATAAAATCTGTTCACTATTCAATATTTGCACTATTCTCTGTTCAATATTTGCACTGTTCAAATTTACACTGTTCACTGTTCAAAATTTACACAGTTCATTATTCCAGTCAGAGAAGAGTCACGTATGTATATATAAGAGGTGAGTTATATTATAATTGATAATTTTAAACTATGTTTAACAAACGAAACGAAATATCTTAAGGAGTGCCGTTTACAGAATGTTTTAGTTATTCTGTTGAGAAAGAAATAGGGGTAATTTTTTGAAAATAATGCATCACATTTTTGTAATAATTATGCAACCTTAAAATCAGAATTTTAGGTGAAATTAGTATATTTTTGCAAAAGTTTACAGTACAAATCACATGTGGGATTGCCTTATAAAATAGAGATTATTTAACTGCTGGGATCGATTATAGGGAAATCCTTCACGATTGGTAGACGTGTGGTTCTTTTCACGAACGAGCGCACGAGAGTGAGTGAAAAAACAAAGCACGTCTACCATCAAGTGAAGGATTACCCAATAATCGACCGCAGCAGTTAAATAATCCATTTATTACATTTTAAATTACGTTTTTCAAACAAATATTCGCTTTATTGAACGTTATCGGCGGATGACGTCGTCGTCAGCAACACTTTGTTGACGTCACGCCTAAATGTAGTAGGAACGCCAGCCCTATGGCGTATGAATATTTATCAAACAAGGTCACGTGATAAAATCGATAACAAAATGACATTATCGGGAAAATTGTCACTGGTCAGATTTCTTCACCTCTTATTTATAAACTGTGATTATAACAAAACACCATCACAGATCGTTGTTAAAGTAATAATATTCACAAACTACATTGGTCGAACAGAATTGGTGTACACTTCGAGTAATTCCCATTAATAGTTAAAGGTATTTTTCAAAGGGATGAATTTAGGTTGTTTTAAGGTTTAAATTGCCAAAAATGCGCTTTTAAATCAAAATCGATTTATTTTGTCATTTTAGAAGCGAGAATAAAAACAAATGCATGTACGCGTAGATAAATCTTTTCTCTGTCCATATGCAATTTTTTAATGAAATCGGAAACAAGTACTTTTTTCCCCCCAAAATTAACTAACATGACCCACGGACTCAAAGACGGCATAATGCATATACATTTACAGACGCGACCGGGTACACAATAAATGAAATAATTCCATTATTTCAATACATATATTTCAAATGTATGTATCCATGCATTCCATATTAAATTTCTGATCTATACATGCTTTTGTTTTATGCCGGAGTGCTCAGAATAGGTTTTAACAAACAAAATTGTAACGGTACGTCGGGAAAGGAAATGAGGATTGTGAAAATATATGTTGCAGTGCTAATTTTCTGAATCCGAAAAAAATGCAAAAAAATTAAGTTTTAACAGCGAGAATGAATTTTTTTTCACGAAAGTGTTCATTGACATGTCTACTATTAAAACCCAAAATTTAAAGTCAATCAGATAAAAGTACTTCTTTTTTCCCAAAATTTACAAAGTACACCGTGTTCGCTAAAATATGAACAATCGCCTTTCGAAGTTAATGTACACGCGGGATATAAAACCTTGAAATTATGAAATCCTTTTTAAGAGATATATTGATTTCAACATTGTTCTGTATTTAATAAATTATTAGAGTAGAATGTTCAACGTTTTTCTCAAGGACACCATTACGGTAGTATCCCTGTAGTCCCGCCCCTCATTCCACCCCCACTTCCCTCCATACCGTATTGATTAGGCTGCTAATGCACAGTTTTAATCAAATTCGATTTATTTCATCATTTTAGAAGCGAGAGAAAAAAACAAAAGCATGTACGCGTAAATACATCTTTCCTCTGTAGATATGTAAAATACAAAAAAAATCGGAGGCAAGTACTTTTTTCCCCCGAAAATTAACAAAGTACACCGTAATCGTTTAAATACGCCGAATCGATGTTCCAAATCGATCTTCGCACGGAATAAAATTGTGGAATTATGAATTCATTTATAAAGATAAATCGATTTCAGCATTGTTCAGTAGTTGTTATATTATTGATGTAGTATGTTAACAGTATTTATGAGAGCAACATTACGGTAGTATCCCTCCAACCCCGTGGGTTTCCCCCCTCCAACCCGTACACACAATACGTTGTGTATTGCTGAGAATGCGCCTTTTATTTAAATCGATTTATTTCGTCATTTTAGAAGCGAGCATAATAACAAAATCATATAGATACATCTCTCCTCTGTATATATGTAGAATTTCAATAAACGGAGACAAGTACTAATTAAGTAACAGGACCGTCCGACCCAAAGACGGCAACATTCATATTCATTAAGGAAAGACGACCGGCTACAGAAACAATTATATAATTTCGTTATGTAAACACATATATTTAAAATGTATGTGTTCATGTATTTTACACTAAATTTTTTATCTATACATGCTTTGGGTTTATGTCAGAGTGGCCAATTTATTTTAACAAACAATGTTGCAACGGTATATCGGAAAATGAAATCATGATGGCGGCAACATACGTTGCAGAGTTAATTTTCGAAACCAGAAAAAGCGATAAACTAATATAAGTTTAACAGGCAGAAAGAAGAATATTCTTTTAACTGTTCGTTTAAAACTGAGGGGGCGACCCGAGTTTTAAAGAAAACAAGATTGGTATGTGTCCCTTTAACCAAGTAAATAAATGACTGACGAGTAACATACATGCTACTGTCGGTAACAAACATGATTATGTGTAGACTCGAAGATTTCATAACATAAACGTGGACATGACATTGTGTCAATGGAGCACTTGCCAGATTTGTGAAACACTGTACGCGTGAATCCAAAAAGTGCGGGTCGTTTATATTTATAGGGCATATATAGTTATATATATATTTATTTATATATATTATTCTTTTATATTTATATGGTCCCAGAACGCAGTCATACTCACTACTATATTTAAAGTAAATACTGAATATACATGTGCGGTGCGTTACGATTTGTAGTATTTGAAAACAGACATATTAAACATTTCCCTGAACATATATACTATATTCATAGAAGTATTATTTCCTGGAAAAAAATACATGTTTGTTTTCAGCAGTTGAAATCTACTATATTCTGCGAATATTGCTATTTTGAAAATTTGAATACGTCTGTTTTCATCAAATAGCATGTTTTGTTTGTTTTAATATATATATTTTTTAATTTATGATTTAAAAAAAAAATGGATGATCGGAATATGTCTTACACACTGTTGAATCCTGTAATTTAACAACAAGTGGTTTGGTTCACAGGCGACAGTATCGGTGAACAAAACCACTTGTTTTACTGGATTCAACATTGTGCAAGAAAATATTCATATATTATACCATTAATATTATAACATGTGTGTTGTAACATATGCTTATCCTTGGATAGTGGATGTCTGCAGGGAACTTGACATTTTACCTAAAAATCAAACGATCATCCTCTTTCCACTGTCCAACAATGAAGTTTCATGAAATTTGCTTTAGGTAAGAGGAAAAACCGTGTGGGCAATACTTTTCATTTTCCGGTCATGGTAACGGACCTTTCAACTACTGACTTCAAAATAAACAGGGATTATCATTTCACCAAAGGCATTTAAAGTATGAAGTTTTATGAAATTAGCTTCAGAGAAAGTAATAAAGAGTTTGTACAAAGTTTCGTCAAAATCCAACAAGTAGCGCAGACAAGATTTGTGACAGACGAACGGAAAGGCCAAATCTAATCTGTGTCACCTACCACTTTGTGGTGGAAGACATAATTATAAAGACAATATTTTAGTTCATATGTATACTTTATTAAGCAAATAATTGAGCGAACATAAACTTCAGCATTGACTCTGGCCAGTGGTGTACATGGAGTCTTCTTCCACATGACGTGCAGACTGAAAGAAAAGAAAGACATAGAATAAAAAGTTAATACAAGTCGAGCAGAGTATTCAATTTGAATCAGGTGTTGCGAGAGGGATCTAGGGCATATTTAGGGGAATGGGACAGTTTAAAATTTAATTATTGTTTAACGCCTCATCAACACGTTGTTTAGGTTATTTCGAACCGCCCGAAAGAGAGGAGGAAAGATACATAGGCATCCAGGAACCCTGCCCTACGCTTACTACCGATTAGATACCTATGGTTCTTTAGCGTGCTTGGAGGGAGGACAGACTCCGATACACAGGACCACCCGGTTTACGTTCCCATCAGACGAACGAGGCTAGCAGGACACATCGAAGTAACCCAGTGGCGCCAGTAAGAATTGAATCCGTGTTCACTGGATTCAAAGCCGATATGCTATAAACGTCCCTTGACCAAAACTGAGTTAATGGCACATCAAGTAAAGGGTCAATACATATTATATTGTGTATCATACGAGTATATGATTGAACTGACATGATTATAGAACCATTTTAATGTATGTTTCACCCAACAGTACAACAAGAATCTATTATAAGGAAAGTTAAATCTGACAGAGGATGCAATGTTCTATAAGCCATTTTTACTAGAAGGGGAATAAAATACAAGTCTGGCCAAAAATCTAAAATTGTTAAATTTTACACGTTTTGTTCATAGGATATTTTACTTTAATGGTGTGTGGTCTGTTCTGATGTGAAAATGTGTAAAACAGACACAAGATTTGAAATTTGCTCTGTGTCTCTTTAATAAAGTCAGGACCCATCACATAGACCAATTAGATGATGTTAAAGGGACACACGGCAATCTTGAAGTATTTATCAAGCTTTAACATTAGTATCTCTATTTGTTAACCTGGTAACATGTTAAATTTAAACCTGCTTGCATTAAAAGTTAAATAAATTATTATAGGTGCACTATTATCAACAGTAAGTAATGTGTAAAACAATTTCTTCTGAACTATTCTAATAAATAATATTAATGATGCACAAATGCAAACTATGCAGAAAAATTAACCGAACTCCAGAAGTTTTAAACAAATAAAGACTGCCTAGTGTCCCTTTAACACAACTTGTTTTCGCATGTATCCAGTACATGTAGTTTACACGAGCTCATATGACAATCACGCTGCACTGAAATATGACTGAAATATTTTTACTCTAACTTTGAACAGCACCGTGCAAGCATAACACAAGCTCCATTTAAAGAACTACACAAGTGCAAACAATTTTTAATAAGGCTCTTACCTCCATATGATCCAATGGCATTTAATACGGCTTGACATTCTGAAGTCGTCAGTATCAATTCACTTAGAGCTGCTCAAGGGCACGATTCACATTTGAGACCTCTCTGAAAACAACATCAATCCAATGTCAATGATCAAACAGGCATAGTTTATCCTTTGTTATACATAATGTAACATATTTAAAAAAGAAAAGATAAAATAACTAAATTGAATAAAGCATGAATACTACTTGTGCTCAATAACACTGTTAATGTAATAAAAACATCTCTCATCATTCATTATACATGTAAAATATAATGTAGCCCAACTGGAGATCCATTAAAAACATTGTTCCACTTTCACAGCATATTTCCAGCCCATGGAATAGTCATTTCTTTTGAGACACACTGGAGGCAAGCGTAGTAGCTACACCGCCTTAAAGGCTTTTAAGTGAAATGTAATTTCTCGAAATTGCGTTGTTTTTTCGCAACAGAATGTAAATAAATGTAAATCCAAAATCACTTCCTTGCCTCAAAACTTTACTGTACATAAATATGAATCTGACCGATTTCAGTCAAATGTCTATGGCAGATTACATTGTTTCAATGGTAGTTGTATCGGGTTATGTATTCACGAATGTGCGAGAAAATGGGGATAACATAACGATATAGAGACAACGCTAACTATTTACATTCATGCATCTGAGGGGTGGGGGTCGAGGGGGTTTCTAGTTTTCTTACCCCCTCCTTGTTTTCGGTATGCAAGCTCCATCTACCCCCACACCCCCATCTACCGTACTTGGGTGGGGGCGGGGTGCGGGGGACATTGATAGCATTTCTACTAGCAATTATTTTATTCCACGAAACGTTCTACAGTACATCCAGTTACTGGAAAGATCGGAGTACACTAATAGTGATTATGAACTTTCTATTATACACTATACACTACTTTTTTAGGCACTGTATTTGGCCAATGTCTAAATATGCACGATCTAAAAGGGGTGTGTACTGTTTATTAACAAACACATTTTAATGACAAAACAAATACCTTGATCATGGACCTCCAGCAGCAGACAATAATCCCAAATCCAACTTGCAACAACATCTCAATTTCACGTGTCAAGTTATGTCACGGTGACCTGTCAGTCACCAACACTGCATCGTGTTGACACATAATGGGACGTTATTTCGTCCGGTAAGGTATTAGTTTTTACATAATCTACGGTATGAAACACTGTACGCGTGTTGTTAGACTCCATAGGTACCCGTAGTGCTCGCCGACGTAGCGCGCCCAATTTCGGGTGTAAAAAAATGGCGTCTGTTTTAGTTGAAAATTCGTAAAATAGTCCGTAAAATACAAAGAAATAGTCCATGTTCGCGGAGTTAAAATGCGAACAGAACTGATATGTTATAGGTCCGTGGCGTTCCTACTGATGTCGCAACGTTAGTTATTTAAGCCCCCGTCACACTCTGACGTGACAGCATGAAGATCTCACTGCGTCCAAAAAATAGAGATGAACGCAGCGGGAACTTGATATTATCTGAAAAATGTGCATTTATCCTAGACATGTCCCTGCGATGTCCTTGCTGCGATGCACACGTTCCCACTGATTTCCTTTTACGTACCTGACCAAGGTTGCCTGTGTTTGCACACGGTCCCTGCTACGTCCAATCAGATCGAGCTAAGCTCTTGCTACGTTGTCGCTGGCCAAAGGGAATCCCCCAGGTTGGTATAAATACTGCGCCACTCAGTGACAACTCAGTGAGAACTCCATCCATTTTTCCCGTCCGCGCTACGCTTGTAGTACGGCAATAGAGTCACTACGAGGTGTTGGTTACGTCTATAACGGGTCAATGCCGTCGTTACTACGTCTTTACGAAGTCCTTGCTGCGTGGTGCTCAGAACGTGGAGCAGCTACGCTCATTTAGAACATGTCCAAAGTGCGCGTAGAGTTTCCAAGACCATGGAGACCATGCTAGGTCCTTAAAGGTTTCTGCTGGGTTCCTTGCACGTTGTTGGATTTCTTACTGCGTCCAAGCAATTTTTTCAGCACGCAGTGGGAACTTGATGCTACTACGTCAGAGTGTGACGGGGGTTTAAGCAACGATAGTTATTATTGTGTTCTGAGTTAGTTATTAATATTTAGCGATTATGAACATTCTTGCACTGAGAAATCCCGATCTTTCACGCATAGAAATGTAATAAACAGGCTTCACGGCAACCGCACTTGTAAGAAGGCGCCATATAGTAATACATATTATATATGTATATGTTCTAAAATAATATAATATGAAAGTATAAGATCAATAATTGCTGAACTGCGTATAAGTGACTTTAATATATTTTGAAAAAAGGGGGGAAAGCAGTTCTCAAAACATATTATATTGTTATAGGATCTGTAATCCCATAACTGAAATGAGAAAAATATTGTAAATATTGTGTTTTTAACATATAAACGGATGATTACTAACTACATGAGTGAAAATGGTTCCAATACTGGATTACATATACATGCGAGTGAAGATGAATTATACTAACTACTGAATATGAGGTACTTATAATGATTCCAAAACTGGATTACACAGCACGATGCAAATGATGATGCAAGTCCTAAATTAATTAGCAATCAATAGAAACTGGTGTAAAGTACGTTTTAATATCAAGACAAGGATCAAATATTATTTCGTTTGTTGTAGCATTTATAATTCCAAAACTATAATCACACCAAAAGTGACCAAAATTAACAACACCCATTCTGGATAAATCAGCGAACATTCTGTATTTAATTTTTTTCAAGAACTTTTGGACTAATGAAAATGGCGTAAACGTTTTATGTTCGTGTTTTGTAAGGTTTCTACAAGTCCAAATAATATGTCTAGATTCCGTAAGCAAAATAAGTGCGATATTATGAATATCTCTGTCTAATTTCGGTAAGTAAAAAAATCTAAATACTCGTTCACTAAGGATGAAGTTACATTGACATATTTTTCAAAATCTTTAAAAAAATCTGATTTAATGCTTGAACCACGCACTTTGCATTCTATGAACAGATGACTTACAGTTTTTTTTTATTTTTATATTTCAGTATTTTATTTCTTTCAATACATACATGCAAAAGAAAACAATATATGGTTTATGACAGTACAACAGTTACATATATATGAATGTAATCATTGAATAACACAAAACAGTTATATTGAAGTGTTATTTTACATATATGTATTCCGAGAAATAGTTAACGAAACTAAAGTAAGAGAGAGAGAGAGAGAGAGAGAGAGAGAGAGAGAGCGCATACCGAATACTGTCAATTTTCTGTATTTAATCGTAACACTTCCCATTTTTTTGAGAGATATTCCAATTTGTCTTTTGAACTGGCTATATTACGCTCTATATGTTCAATGTTTTGTATGTATGAGATGAATGATGTAAAACTAGGAATCGTTTTCGCATACTTATTCTTGAAAATAAAATACTTTGCAATTATTGAAACACAATTAAAAATATCTGAATAAGATTTATCTTGAATAATACCAAATGAGATCATTTGGAAAGTCAATGCAAAAGGGATATTTTTGCTGTTTAAAAAGTTGTGTATTTCCGTCCAAAAAGCTCTACTAAATGTACATTCCAAAACAAATGTTCAATTGTTTCAACGTGCATATTGCAAAAATCACAGAGACTTGTGTTACTAATTTTGCATTTATATAGAAATTTGTTTGTGGGTATAATTCTCATTATATACTTATATTGAAAAGTTCTAAGTTTTGTATCGATCGTGCTTTTGAAAGGTGTGGTATGAATGCGTTTCCAGTTTATGTTTGTTATAGTTTCCTCCCATTTTTGGTGAGGTTTAATTGGTAATTCTGCTTGCATGCGTTCCACTTGAATGTTGTATAATAATTTGTTGGCACTATTTTGTTTTCTTATTTGTTTCAGTAAGCTGGTTTCGCAACAGTGTGTTGTTCTGTCTTCTGTTTTCAGTTTCTGTTTCCATTTGTTTGGTATGCTTTGAACAATTGTATAGTAGTTCAGGAATTCAGAATTATGTATATTATATATTGTTTTCAAATGTGCAAATGTATAAAATTCTCTAATTCTATGGTTATACATTTGTTCAATATATTTAATACCCAAGTTATCCCATGTTTTGAAGTAAATAGTATGTCCTTGATGTTTTATGTACGAGTTATTCCATATTATCTCTTTTGCAATGCTGCTAGTCTTCTTTTTGAAGTTTACTAAAGACCATGATTTTATTATTTCTGACAGAAAAGCGGATCGTGTGATTATGTTTTTTGCATCATTACCGTTCACATTGCTTTCAAAAAGAATACCCCCACCATACAGATTTTTTTCTCTATGTAAATATCCTTCCAATCACCGTGATTATCCGGATTAGCAAGTCTTTTGACACATCCTGCTTTAGTGGAATTAATAAATGATTCCAAATCTATCATTTTTAGACCACCATTTGTATAGTCTTGTATAATCGTTTTCCTATTGATTTTATCTGGTTTACCCTCCCACAAATATTGATACATTTTATTTTTTATTCGATTTAAGGATTCTGTTGATGGTGTCTCCAAAACAGTTAGAGGGTATATCAGTTTTGGTAGAGCAAATGTTTTTATTACCGTTATCTTTCCTAGAATAGAATTGTGTTTTTTTCCATTGATCTAAGCATGTTATAAATTGATCTATTTTCGGATAAAGGTTATATTCTTCACATTTTCCCTTTTCATTTGCAAAAACAATTCCCAGTGTTGTTGCTTTGTCTTTAGTCCATACAAATTGTTTTTCTTCACAGTGTTTTTCATTTGAATCTTTTAATGAACCGACACGTAGTATTATTGATTTGTTTATGTTTAATTTTAATCCGGACTCTTTACTAAAATTATCGATTAGGTTTACTAATGTTTTAAACGTTTTTTTTTACCCATCTGGAATAAATGTAGCATCGTCCGCGAATGCTGTATTTTTTATTTCATGATTATTAATTTTCATTCCTACAATATCCTAATGTTTTCTTGTAGCATTGTATAGTAGTTCAATTGCTATTAAAAAAAAAGATATGGCGATAGTGGCCATCCCTGCCTAACTCCTCTATCTATTTTAAAAAAATCAGACATGTATCCATTATTAATAACACAACTTTGGGCATCATTATAAAACAGTTTTGTCCAATTGATAAAAGAAGGTCCAAAGTTAAAATAGTTTAAACATTTTATAATAAATTCATGGTCGACGCTATCAAATGCCTTCTCGAAGTCTGCAAAACATATTAGTCCTGGAGAGTCTTCGTCATTCAAATAATCAATAACCTCAAATATAGTTCTTATGTTTTCTCCAATGTATCTACCTTTCAAAAATCCTGTTTGGCTATTGTCTATGAGTGTAGATAAAACCTTTTTCATGCGGTTTGCAATGCATTTAGTAGCAATTTTATAGTCCACGTTTAATAAACTTATAGGTCTCCAGTTTGTCAATGAAGTTAAATTGTTGTCTTTTTTAGGTAATAAGGTGATAACGCCTTGTTTTTGCATAACTGTTAAATTTCCATTTACATATGAATAATTAATTGAATTAATATAAATGTGTTTAATGTCGTTCCAAAATATTTTATAAAACTCTGTTGTTATTCCATCCGAACCCGGACTTTTGTTGTTTTTCATTTCTTTTAGAGCATTATAACATTCTAGTTCTCTTAAATTTCTTTCACACAGTTCACGTTGTTCTTGATTTAATGAAGTTTCATTTTCGATGGGAAAAAAATACGTATTTGTTATTTTCGTATTAATTTTACTATATGATTGTTCATAATATCGTTTTGTTTCTGTCATGATACTATTAGAGTCCGTAATTTCTATATTGTTGTTTATTAGTCTTTTTATGTTTTTTCGTTCTGATTTTTTTCTTTCTAGATTTGCGAAATATTTTGGGTTTTTTTCTGCTCCTTCGACCCATATGATTCTGCTTTTTCTCTAATAATGATACCAATGGTCTTTTTTTCTATAATATTTGCTAAAAGATTATTTTTTTCTTCTAAAATAGTGTTAATCGTATTTTCGTTATGAGGGTTTGATGATAATTCTAATTCTAGTTTGTCTATTTCATCTTTTAGTTTAATTTCTTCTTTTAATACTTTTTTTTTCTTGAGCGATGTTTATAGAATTGTCTCATTACGGATTGTGCCTTTAACTATTTCCAAAAGAGTATTGGGGTTTGAATCTTTATTTCTTGTATAGTTTGTTTAATTTTAATTTGGTATTCTTTTTCTAAAATTACACTATTGTTCAATTTAAAATACCCAGGTCCGCGTGGTGTATTGTCCGTATTTAAATAAAAATATACAAGAAAATGATCTGAACGTAGCCCTGTAGATATTTTACAAGCCGAGATAGAATTTATAATATTTGAAGACACTAAAAAATAATCTAGTCTGCAAAATATTGGGGGTTTATGGTTTGAGTGCCACGTGTAATGTCTAGTAGTGAGGTTAAAAATTCTCCAAATATCGTTTATATCGTTATTTCCTATTATAGTATTAATCTTTTCTCGACATTGTTTGTTGTTGTTAACATTACCATTTTTCTTGTCTAAACTTACATCAATCACAGTATTAAAATCCCCACCAATAATTAAAGTATCACTATCATTTAAAGTGACAAACTCTTCAATACTTGACAGAAACTTCATATTATCAGATGTGTTATTCGGACCATACACATTCAACATTAAAATTCTTGTTCATCGATGCTGATCTTTAATGATTGCATCTTACCATCTATAATGTGTTTATGTTCCAATATTTTGTATGAAAAATTCGAGTTAACAAGGATGCCCACGCCCATTATCTACTATTTCCACTAAAAAATGCTTCATGCCCCCATTCTGTTTTCCATGTTCTAAATGTATTTCCTTCGCAATGGATTTCTTGTAAAAAATAAATTGAGTAATTATTTAGCTTTAACCATTCAAAAATTTGTCGTCGCTTGCGATAATCGCCCAGTCCCTTAACATTAAAGGTACATATTTTAACCGTCATTTATAACTATCATAAAATGTATGCTATGACAAGTATGGGTTGTTTGAATATCAATACAGTGTATTACCATTGAACAGTACGGTAAAAGTTTAACGCCTAAGTAGTCTATCGTTGAAAAAGAGAGTATATAGAGAGAAATCAGAGTAAGATATAAGAAGGAGAGACCAAGGGTGACAGTGTACATTTCAGTATTCTCGTATTGGTGTACGATTTGGGCGCCATCTAACTTTGTAATAGTGTATTATATTTGCATATCAATACATTGCACACGTTGAAAGCAATAATTTCGGATTCAATCTTAAATACAAAATTAAGATAAAATAAAGCACCAAGGATAACACACACACATCGCTACAAAGTCCGTTTTTTCGTCTGAAAAAGGAAAAAAAAAATCGACAACAACAACAACAACCATGAAACAAAATTAAGGAAGAAAGACACCATACAAAAACAATTAGAACATATTTCAAAATAAAAGCCAGAGTGGCTCAGAAACAAATAACAAAAAAATACAACAACTACAAAATCACATTGAGGTTATCCCATAACCAATGCATTGTTTATCAAATAAACTCTGCATCTAGCTATAACAACATGACACACACATTTGGAGAATATCTGGTGGCACGCAGTTTATATACCCGTACATCAAAAGTAATCCTACGTGTTCGATTAAGTAGCCTTTACAAAGAATACATTTCTATTCAAAACACATTGGCTCTGTGTCTTTTACGAGAGCATCAAAATTTACAATAATTACTAGTGCATTACGTTTATGAAAAATACTATATATAGAACACATTAAATTCTTAAAAATAAGCACTTACGTATATATTTTGATCGACTCTACAATACCAAAACGAACTATATGTAAATATATACTCTCCCCAAAAACATTGAACAATTGCAATTGTAATACTTCACAGTTTAAACATGTTTTACAGAAAAAAATATATATCAACATATATCAACACATTTATTTATTTTTTTTACATAAAAAAAAAAGAAATAAAATTTAGATATTATATATATATATATGCACAAAAATAATGAACAACAATTTACACACACACACACACACACACACACACACACAAACACTTTTGTTTTTTTAAATTAGCTATTCTGTTTAGAACCGAGAGAAAAAAGTGCACTCTATAAGGTATCGTGAAAGTAGACAAGTAAGGACATATTTATTATTTTGTAGATCGAATAAATATACAAGTGGGTAATGGTGTAAGACATCAATTTAGATTTTTAGATTTGTTTTTTAAATATTTTTCTGCAAGGGAGACGAGCTCCACGCTATGTTGTCACACTATTTACATGTTGGAAAAAAAAAAACACAAAAAAAAACACAGATAAAAAAAACAACAACAAAAGAAACCATGTAGAAACCATCAAATCAAAATATAAAAAAAATAATAATGTTTTAACCGTATCACTACACATATTATGTACATTAACATCCTCCTACTAATACGCGCAAGCAATGCACAGACGTGTGTAGGAACCTCAAACGTGAAACATGTCGAAAATGTAAAAACGGTTACAAATGTAAAAAAAAAAAGTCACATATGTAAAAACATACGACAAATGTAACACGTTTGGTGACATATGTAAAAAAAATAAAAGTGACAAATGTGAGAAAAAAAAGTTAACAAATGAAAAAAAAAAAAAGTTACATATGTAAAAAAAAAAAGAACACAAATGTAAAAATGCATTATTAAATGTTCTTTTTTTTAGCGTAGTTGATCAAAGGTCATGACCATGACGTGGTGCGTCGTCCGTCCGTCCCTAAACTATTTTTGTAGCGACTACTCCTCCAAAACTACTAGATGTATTTTCATGAAACTTTACAGGAATATTTTCCATAACGTCTAGTTGAACTTAGCAAAATATCACGTTGATGTGAAATCCAAGATAGACGCCAAAGCTAATAATAGCTTTGAAAAACAAGTTTATAGCGACTACTTCTTGAAAACTGTAACTGATATTGATATGAGACTTTTCTAAAATGATCATCATGATATGATGTTGTTCGACGTTACACATGGCTGCAAGTGGCCATCTTTGTTTACATAGAGTTTGTATAGAAAAAAGTTGTAGCGACTATACTCCTCTGAAACTACTTAACGGATGTTCATGAACTTCACAGAAATGTTGCTCTTGATGTCTAGTTGATCCTAGCAAAAGTTCAGGTCGGCCGGAAATTCAAGATGGCCGTCACGGCTAAAAATAGATGTTTTAAAAAATGTTTGTAGCGACTACTTCTTGAAAACTGTAAGTGATATTGATATGGGACTTTTTATAAAATGATCAGCATGACATGGTTGACATTTAACATGGCTGCCAGTGGTCATCTTTGTTAACATAGAGTTATATAGTAAAAACCTCTGAACCTACTTGACAGATTTTTTATGAAACTTCACAGGAATGCTGATCTAGCTATCAATACCTATCAGTAGAGCTTCAAGGTCATTGACCTCTTGTTGTACTTGTATTCAAGGATAAGACTTAAAGACATATTTCGAGCCTATTTTTAGATCACCTCAGCTATTCTTACCCTCAATATAGCAATGCTATAAAAAAAAATAATAAGAGTGGCCTCAATTTATATACCTGAGTTGATCAGCCATGAAGCGTGCTGGCTGTAAATATTCAAGCTTCCCATGCTTTTTCACTGACCAAGCGTTGGGAAATGTGTCTTTAAAGCTACAGAGTCCCTATATCAATCGATTTCTTCTTTGTAGGCGTGTCTTTATTTGTAACTTCATGTTCACCAGCTCATGTCGAAATCGGGTAATTAAGCGAGCAAATATAGCGCTGGAAATCATTTACTGTATATACATCGACCAGTTCACATCGTACCTATACACAGGTAACAGTATTTTTTACAGAAAAAAAAAAGTTAGCTTCTTTCGGGGCTCGAACACACGACCTTCTGATTTCAAGTACTGTGCTCTATCCACAGAACTACAACGCTACTTGAGAAAATAGTATACTAACTACCATATATTATGAGGCAAAATAACTTAACATATTTGAACGCAGCTAAATATGGATCAGTAAATATGCAGTCCATATTGTCGCATGTGTAAATTAACATTGCCTGGTGTAATACTGTATCTTATCAATATGAAACTAATACTACGCCTCAAATCAACCATATCTCGACTTGTTATTTAGCGCTTGATGAGTTTGTGTGCGCGCTCTTGTTGTTACGTAATGCCTATTTAGTGTTAAAAATGCTACAAAATACCAATAAATAGCAGTGGTCTAGAGGTTCAGCGTACATCTTTTAAATATTACAAGTGCAAGGCTGTGGTTCAAATCCCGTTCCGGGCAACTATTTTGTTATCACATATATTCTGGAGCCGTATATTTATCGATGTTACCTGTACGGAGGCTAAATAAAAATGTGAAATTTTACGTATCGATTTCTCCTTATATACCGACTTTTGGGGTGTTCGTCGATTTGAAACTACTTCACACGTGAGTCATTCATATTCATGAGTTATTACCAGTTAAAATAGGGAGTGTGTAGCTTTAAGTAGAGACATATGAGTATGTGTTAATTTTACTATGGCAACAAATACGAAGGCATCGTTCAGTTTTTGCTAAGTACAGGCACTATGTTAACCTAGAGTCAAATTATATAATCAGGTATTATTGTATAATTTCACTTATTCATAAAACTTACACATGATGACTCAAGCCACATAGCTACAAGAAATAAGTAAAGATAGCAGTTAAGGTCATCAAAACGGTGATCCTCATCCCATGTTCTTTTTAGATCACCTGAGCTGAAGGCTCAAGGTGATCTATTGGAATGTGATCTATTGGAATCACTCTTCGTGTTGTCAGTTGTCTTGACCAAACTTCACATGGATGATCCTTAGATGAATGCTTTTTAAATACTTTCTAGAACAGGCGACACGTGCACCAAAAGGCACACATCTAGTCTAAGTAGTTGTCAGAATGATCGTGTTTTTCATGTTGATCAAGACTGTGTAGGCATGACATGAAATTTGATGGAATTCTTATGAAAAAAAAATGTTTTGAATGAATCTTTTTATATGGTAAAACTCTACTTTTGGTTTTCATTTCCCCTCAAATAGACAAACTATTTCAGAATTGCAGAAAGAAACTGGGAGTTAAGAAAAGTAGGTTCCTGGTAGAAGTTATGATGACATGTACATTCAATTGATAAAACTGTTGAAAAAAGTATTATCTATTTTAGAATCAATTTAACTTTTCAATGAGGAGCCCATGCTTTCACTATGTCTCAGTAGAAATGGCTATTCTACCGTCTGAAACTACACTGATGGTAGTTGTCTCTCTTGTACTTCTTTTTATACGCGAATGGTATGGGGTCATCCATAAACAATTACTCATTCCAGACGACAATTTTGAAACTATAACACCCAAACAGGTACATTGCGCTTGTAGAAAGAAAGAACCTCATTGTTTTGGATGGTTGAATGACAAGGTCACCATGCCTTTATGGAAATATGAATTATGTAGCATGATTTCAAAAGCCACCATCAAGAAACGTCATGTATATTTCCCTAGGTGAGAGTAGGAACATTTGATTTGGGGTCTAGGCAGTCAAAGGTCAAGGTCACCATAACCTTGCATGGAAATATGCATTCCAAGCTATAACTGAAACCATAACACTCATGAAACTTCTTAGGTACATAGTCCTTGGTGAAAAGTGGAACTTATTATGTTTGGGGTCAGTAGGTTAAAGGTGAAGGCCGCTATGACCTCATGTGGTTATATTTATTCCACGTGATAACTTCAAAAACACGACACTAATCTTAAAACTTATAGATACATTGCCCTTGGTCAGAGGAGGATCTCTGCTGATTTTGAGTTCACTAGGTTAAAGGTCAAGGTCACAATAACCTCATAGGGGTAAACATATTCCAAGTGATAACTCCAGGAGTATAAAACCTCATGTAACTCATGTAACTTTATAGGCAAATTGCCTTTGGTAAGGGAAGGAACCCTTTTGCTTTTGGGGATTGAAAGACAAATGTCAAGGTCACCATGCCTTTATATGCACATAAGCATTCCACATGACAACTTCCAAAATATACAATCTGGCCTTAATGGTAGTAAAAGTGTGCATTGTCCGTAGTGAGAGGAGGAAGCCTATTGTTTTGGGGTTCAGTAGGTCACCAAGGACACTTGGAACTGACAATTGCCGAATCCTGAGAAACATTCTCCAACCTGTAAATTGTAAGTATAAGGCCATCTTGAAACTTACAGAAATAATATCCGTGTTAAAATATTAATTTTAGGGTCAGTAGGTCAAAAAGGTTAAGGTCACACTAACCCAATCAACCCAAAAACGTCTCTTGCGCTGTAATTT
This sequence comes from Cyrtodaria siliqua, assembly GCA_037043455.1. Taxonomy (NCBI): domain Eukaryota; kingdom Metazoa; phylum Mollusca; class Bivalvia; order Adapedonta; family Hiatellidae; genus Cyrtodaria; species Cyrtodaria siliqua. The sequence continues at coordinate 98,532 of JAWPHD010005431.1, read as the reverse complement.
ATTTACTATTATACCTTCAATCTTGAAACATACAAATACATGTAGTATCCATTTTTTGCAACAACTACCCTTTTGCGTTCATGGTAGTAGGTCAAATGTCAAGGTCACTCTGACCTGATCATGAAAGCATATTTATCGGATGTCATTCTTGGAACTATTTGTCCTACAATATTAAAACTTTATAGAGCCCTTTAAATTATCAAAGGGCAGCTTCAACTGCTTTAAAATAATCTACGACCAGGAACGCCGCATTGGTTACAGAGGGTTCAACAACTGAGTATAGACTGGAATCCTGACAGTCCCTCTTTTACCAAAGACTTCGAACAGAGTCCCAACACCACCCTACGGCCAGCCATTCCATTCAACAGCTTTCCAAATGTTCACATATATAGTAACAACGTACTGCTGCCAACTGGAATTTAATTATGTGCGCATTTTTATAATTTATTCGGGGCGTCCGTTTCAGAGTGGTTGGTTACAGTCCACTTGCTGTAGGTTCGATCCCTGGGGCGCAACATAGCTATAGGTGTAGAATTGATAAACAAAAATAACACAGAAATATGTAAAAAAAAGAAAGAAAAGAAATCGGGTTTGGGGTGGAATGGGGTGTGGGGTAACTTGAAGATCGGATGGAAAAAGGAGGAAAAGGCGGGGATGTGGGGGTGGGAGGGGGCACATAAGAAATATATATTTGTAAGAATTGACTAAAACAACACAGAAATATGTCCTAATGTAATGCATACTTATGTCCATTGAATATAAAACTGAATCACATGGTTTTATTCGTATGTGTATTTTTGCCTATGCTTTTTCCAGATGACATCCAGTCACTTTAATATATTAAAATAGCATGTATATAGGTAGAGCCTCATTTAATAATTTAATCCAAATTGAATAGGCGATGTCCCCTGTAAGTGTGATAATAAGGATCAATTACCATTCATGGAAACATTTGCAGTGTCCAACAACAGATGTGCATTAGCACTTTATCAATATCACATTCGTGCTTTAAAGTTAGTTTGCTAGTAATAATAATAATAATAATCTTTATTTCCTCCATTTATAGGAGAGCATATATAAACAATGATGCATATAGAACAAAAGCACAGTAATTTTAGATGTCAAAAATATTAAATCAACATATTTACATAATGTATAGATCAGTATTTAAATTTAATTATGCGCATTCACTCCTTTCTACGTGTTTAAAAACCGTAGTAATAATACTCGGCTGTATCACAATATCATAAAGCACTAAACATTTTAGCTAACCATTGTGTATGTTAAATAATGCAACAATATTGGTCCAAAATAGTAACAATGTATATGTAATTATCTATAAGGACAACTTTCACCTATGGTTGTGACCTGCTCAGTAGTATTTAACTGAGTATCCATCGGGATATTTTACTTTGTTTTGAATATGTATATACAACGAGCCTGTTCCCTGTAATGAAGCCTTGCCGAAACGAAATGCAAGAGTTCATAGGGATATGAGATGACTCCTTGTGACTATATCTGGTTATCTATATATAAACACTGTTTTACCCGTTCTTACAAAAACATTTTGTGAATAATGTTTAAGATAATTATAAGTAAATGATCACTGTTATCAGTATAGTAGTAATGACCTAGGCCAGCAATTAAGTCATAAAGTTGTTCAGTTTGGCCTTTCGATATGAACTAACAATATGTATCAAAGCCAGCACAGCTTTAGATAGCTGTCCATAGTGCATTTCTTAGCGCATTGTTTACAGTGCATACATTAACAATATGTGTAATTTTATTATATATCATTCTGTTGCACTTTGGACATTTTTCCGGGCGGCTGAATGATAATAATTGACCCAGTACATGTATCGCTGTTTGACATTGTAGTCTTAATCCCGGTATTTTTCTACTTAATTGCCATATTCGACATGGAGCATTTATATATTTAACACCTGATCTTCTGTCATCATTGAGGCAAGTCTTGATGACATTTGTATAGATTCTAATGCATATATTTTATTTTTTAAAACCTTCTTCCATGTACATTTTGGAGGAAAAACTGAGTGGTCAACAAAATTATGCAGGTAGTTAATTAAATCATATTTAACAAGTTATCTGTATATATCGGGAATAAACCTATTTGTTTGTTTATCATCATTCAAATATCTCAATAATCTATTGACAAATATTTGTTTTAATACATACTTGCAGGGTAATCTGCATAATTGTGAGAAAAATTGCAATTTTCTATAGTCAACTTCAGATTCAATTGACGTAACGCCTAGCGCATGCAACGCTACGTCTGTCCGAATATAACGAGGTAAATTCTGCATAAATTTAATACAAAAACGATGCCCTCGTTCTAATTGATTCAAGTCAGATATCGATAACGTGTTCCATAATTCACACCCGAACAGGGCTTTTGGAATAACAACCGATTTATAAATTGTGAGTGACGTTAATGGATTAAGCCCGTCAGGATGAATACCGCTATTAACAAGGCTTAAAAACGTACCTCTTAATTTCTTGTTTGATTCGCGCACAGAGTGTTCGATGTTTAAATATTTAGCACATATAATACCAAGATGAGTGTATTGCTCAACTTCGGATATGCAATTATCGTCTAATATCCAACGTCGGCTGGTTCTCTTAAACTGAGAACTTGTTTCATTAAAAACTATAACGGCGCATTTCGACGGATTGTATTTTCATAGAAAATGAGACCAATACCATGTCATCTGCTACTGTAGGCGAACCAGACGTTAAATTGAAGATGGACAAACCGTAACCGCTTTGTTCCAGCTCTCGTATGAGACCGTCTATGAATAATAAATACAATAAAGGTGAGCTTTTACCACCTTGTCTGGTACCCTGTAGAACACTAAACCACTCAGACATGCATCTTTGATTTCTAACACAACTCGTCATATTGCGGTACATATCAACAAAAGCAAGAAAGGGATGGACATCTATATTTGTTTCGTAAAGCTTAACAAAAAGACCGCCGTGCCACAAACGATCAAAGGCTTGCCTAGAGTCTAGAAAACAAGTATAAACTTTACTGTTATTTTCTTTTCCATAAAGAATGCATTCTCTAAGCGAGAATGATGTCATTGTGGTCCCCAGTTGTTCTTGAAATTCCCCCTGTTGAGCACTTATAGTTTGCAATATTTTCATTTTGGTTCTACCAAGTAAAATGTTTTCATAAATTTTAAGTAGCGTAGGAGATAATGTGATGGCCCTATAGTTATTAGGATCATCTTTACGCTTTTTGCCGCCCTTGTGAAGGGTAATTATAAGGCCCTTATTCATTGTCAGGGGAGTATAAGATAGTTTTAACATGGCAGAATATAGATTTGATAGGACATTGATTATAATGTCACCACCATATATACAATGCTCATAATATGCGTTATCAAAGCCGCAAGCTTTGCCACGCTTACATGAACGTATGGCTGCCTCTACGTCAGAAGGCGAAAACCTTACAACTTCAATCAAGGGACTAGTATATGCTAATTCAGGCAACAGCGTATTTAATTTGGTATCTATATACTTTTTCCATTCATCATCGTATTTTGGATTATCAAACGGTTTATATAAATCTTTAAAGTAGTGTTGCCATTGTTATGCATTGGGGATCTCGGTATAAGACGCCATTAAATTTAATTTCAGCACCTGCTCTACAATTTGATTGTTTGCGTCGTCTATTGACTAATTTCCAAAATTGCTCTTTGTCAATTTCTGCAGATTTATTTATCTCATCATCTAATTTCGTTAAATAATTTTGAGCGTGATATCTGTGAAGTTTTCTAAATTCACACTTTGCTTGCTTATAATGAGAGAAGCTTGGTGAGATATTACCTCGAGGTCTACCATCAATTAGCCATAATTTGCGTTTTTCTTTCATAACTTTATGTGCATCTGTGAGAACAGAGTTCCAATAAGGCTTAAGAAAATGCCTGAACTTGGATTTTGGAAAGCAATTTTCTGAAGATTCAACTACTGTTTTAACAATAAGATGATACATTTTTTCAATGTCATCTTTAGTATTAAGATGTGCATTCTGGGCTTCAATTAGGTCAGTTGAAGCATTCAACATGTCCTGATATGCCTGAATTTCTGTTGGTTTTACTTTCCTCCAATTTATTCCAAATGCATGTGCTTGCGGCACTCTATTATCAACGGAGCTATACGGCATGTTTAATGTACATACTATAGGTCTATGTCTTGACGTATTTAAACAGTCGTCATCTAAGATTTCGCAATACAAATTACAGTATTCGCGTTCGACAGGAATCAATATATAATCTATTAACGATTCACTGCGTTCATCATAAGATACAAACGATGTTTTAGCGCCAACACATGTATCTAATGTGTTTATAGTCATGCAATTTGTATCAATCAGAAACTGATTAAAATACTGATCTCTGCCGTCAAGATTACCAAAGCTTTGATATCTGGCGTTAAAGTCCCCCATGAATATGACCATACCATGTTCAGAGTACATACTCCAAAGATTATATAACTTATCAATATAGTCTTTAAAGCTTCTGATCGGATGGTTACGACACGGAAGGTATACATGAACTACGAACATATATTGAAATTTAGAGACCTGAAACTGTATACCCACTATCCTGTCATCATCGATGCTTAGTGGTGTAATGTATTGGTCATGTTTAAAATGCCACATGATTGCAACGCCGCCTTTTCCAACACGTCTATTGCCTTCAAGTTCTAAGTTGAAGTCTGAAACTGCGTGTGATTTATAATTGTTATCGATTGCATCAAAGAAGTGCAAATTATGACTGTAAAGCCAGTGCTCAGACAGTCCACATAAGTCTATCGCATGTTTGTTAAGCGAATCACACAGATATGTACTGCTAGACATAATTCCTGTAACGTTCCAGGTGAGAAAATTAAACTTGCTAACGAGTGACATTTTCACGGTGTTTGTTCTTTTAGGAGACGAATACATCGACTTATTTAATCAATATCTAGACACTGGTAAATAGTATCGTTTTCGTAGTAAGCGGTTTGCATTCGATTGTTTTTCCGGCTATATTGTTGCACATTACACTCAGGCCATGGTTTATTTTGCTGATCGCGCCGCTCACCATAAGTACGCATTTTAGTATTTTGGTTTCGCGATAACCAAGGTTTGCACACAACGTGGCGTGGCCAGAAGCCGTCATTTTCAAGTAAACCACTATCCAAGTTTGCTTCGACATTGAGCTGTATAACAACCTCGTCGGGAACACGACGGGAAGGGAATATATTTATTTTTGTTACTTTTGGGCCACGACGACTAACATAGCTTGCGATTTTGTTTTCATTAATGGTGTTATTAAAGCCACCTACGTAATACCGCTTTGTCCGCTTACGCACATAGACACTGAAGTCTTCCTCGTATCCATTACTCACTGCGTCAGGATTTGTAATTCTCACAGGAATACCATTTATTCTAAGTCTATGTAAAACATGTGACATCTGGGGCGGGGCTAAATGTGACCCAGGATCACCATTTGAACAGGCTTGGTTATAGTTAATGCAAAATATTACACCTCTGGCTCTTGTAGTTTCAGAGAAGAAGATTTCCCCCCCTATATAAGCCTATGTAAAACTGTGAGCCCTGGCGCGGGGCTAAACTGGACACCAGGGTTACCATTTGACAAACTTAGTAGAAGTTATAAACTGATGCTACATGTAATGCATGAGAGCTCTGTACCTTGTGGTTTCATAGAAGAAGGGTTTTTAATGTTTTTTCCCCATATAAGTTCCATATAAGTCTGTGAATAACATGTAAAATCTCAATATACAAATTTTGGACGCCCGGGGCACGATCATGTTTTATCCGATGGACTTTATTTGAAGAGGTCTGATAGGCTAGGCGTTGGCGATCATTTTAAAAGAAAAATTGTCGAAATCTGTCCACTGGTTCTTTAGAAGAAGACTGTTTAAGGTTTTGATAATATATGGTAATGGCGGCCATCTTGGACCTAATGCTAGCAAATCTAAAGAGCAAGTCATTTAATTATTATCCATGTGTCTCTTCGTCAAAATTGGCCAAGCGGTATCTGAGGAGAAGTCGCCACGGACACAATTTTACGGGCGGACGGACGGTAAGACGGATGGACGGACGGACGCCGCACCACGTTATGGTCATGACCTTTGACCAACAGAGCTAAAAAAAAAATGAACGTTTAAAAATGTATTTTTACATTTGTGTTCTTTTTTTTTTTTACATATGTAACTTTTTTTTTTTTTTACATTTGTGTTCTTTTTTTTCTCACTTTTGTCACTTTTATTTTTTTTACACATGTCACCAAACGTGTTACATTTGTCGTATGTATTTACATATGTGACTTTTCTTTTTTACATTTGTAACCGTTTTTACATTTGTGACATTTTTCACGTTTGAGGTTCCTACAGACGTGCGTGCACATGCAGTTATGACAATTATCAAAAACTATTGTGTGTTTTGATTGTAACTACAATTAAAAAATGTGGTTACTAACATCACCAACTCATTATTTATATATTAAACAGCATTTAATGATTACAGTGTGTCACATACTTATAATCATCTGGCACTCAATGTTACTTTTGCCATCATACATTTCTGGTTAAAATAAGCTTTGCAGAATTATCATGATCAATGTATTACATATTACTGTACTTTATAAAAGGCACATGAGGATGCTACTTAAATATTTGTGCACGCTTCACGTTCAAAATACACACACCATCGTTTACTCTCGCACCAGTGATTTTATATGACATTACTATGCATAATTTCTTACTGACTTACAGTTTCTATTGATTTACAAAAGCGACATGTTTTATCCTTAGTAATATGCCTCATTGACAAATAATAATTCACATATATAACATCATGACATATTCTCCAGGCAGTATTTCTGTCATCTGGATCGATACACGGTAAGTATAAATTGTTAAACACTCGATTAAAATCAATTAAAGGGAATTTTTTCACAACCTTTACATTTGTATGCTCGATATCTATCAATAGCTTATAAAAATCTCTTGTCTTTGAATTGTTAAAGGAAAAATCTGGATAATGTTGCATGACTTTCTTATAAACCTTTAAACAATATTCATAAAAAGGGGTAACAAACTCGCTATGAGGGATAAGGTTACTTGCAAAAGAATCATTACGTTTTCTCAAACTAAGTATAATATATAGATGTAGAGATACAGTTCATCAGCGTGTGTTGCAGAAATCGTTTTAATACGCTTGATTTCTGTGTATCTGGTCATAGATAGGCGCCCTGCCGTTGTTCGTCCGAAGTTTTTGTTGTCTGCGCTAGGTAGTTCACACATATTTCTCCCTATATATGCATATATATATAATCAGTTTCACGATAATACGTCCATTTACAAGGAAGATGTTTTGCCTCACCATTATACTTCATTTGAAAAAAAATATTGGGTCTATGACACAATATCCCGATACTGACCCAATTAACCCTTAGACTGCTAAGAGCCTTTGCGTCCATTGTAAACCGAGTAAAGTAACTCGCAGGCTAGTCAGGGTTTACAATGTCCGGCTGCTCATCAGTCATTTCTCCAAAACGTCTTTGTAACATAAATGAAATGGTCTAAATTTAAAGAAAGACCATTATACATTCATAGGGTTAAACAGAGTAGTACCGAATACTCGTGTACAACAATCATTTCAGACGCAACATAAACCTGTGCTTTATTTTGCTATTATGGAAATTTCCGCAAGAAACTGATATTAAAGGGACACATGGCAATCTTGAGTTTTATTCAAACATTAAAATTTGCTCCTCAATTTAGTTATCTTGCGTCATTTTGACTTTAAAACTGCTTGCATATGATTAAATAAAAAATTGAGATTTCAATTTTCTTCACTATCTTGCCAAATTTTTAAATATATTATTGATGCACTGTTATAAAAAGTTAGTAATATGTAAATAAAATTTGCTTTGAACTATTCTAACAATTACTATTAATGATTAAACAAATGCAAGTGAAGAGAAAAACTAACGGGACGCCGTGAGTTTTTAAAAAATCAAGATTGCCGTGTGTCCCTTTAAATGATAAAATTAAAGAAAAGTATACTATTAATTAAAAAACAAGAGACCCAAGAGGGCCTTATCGCTTTGGTGGCAGTACATCTTCGGTATACTTTAAGTGAAAATCAAAGCTTCAATGACCCTGCATCGCTAACCTGATGATATATACTCAGCAAAAATAAACAGTATCCACTTGGTTTTCCTGCAAAATCTGAGACAGTAAGAAAGAACTAACAACTGTAGCACTATTTGTTTTCAATAACATCTTTGTTTGATGTTCATACAAAATTTCATCGAAATATATCGAATAATAAAAAAATAAATCATAGTTTGAAAAGATAAATGTGAAAACGAAATTAACAAAACTTAACACATGTAAAGGTTAACGACAATAGCACAGATTCAGCAGTCTAAGTCCATTCAAATACACAGAAAACTGTTCAAAACCTCGCTAATATCTCATGTGTCCGCGGTTACACCGAATACACGCAAGAATACGCCTAATATTTTAGACGCTATTAAAGAGAGAGATCAATATAAAATGTAAAATGATGTGAACAATTATAAAATATCCAGAAATAAAGTGATTAAACTAATAAAGGAATCTAAAAAAAGGTCAGGCGAATCCAATACAATAAGTCGTATCTTTAAAAGGTGCTCTTTCTAAGGAACAAACAATAACGTGTGGGGACCTCAAGGGTCCATACTAGGACCTTTAATGTTTTTGGTGTTCTTCAATGACCTTCCCCTTGAACTGAATGGCATTGTTTCTAAGGCAGATATATATGCAGACGATACTACCATATACGAAATAAACGATTCCAAAGATATAATAGAATAAATCTTGATATTTTAAAAATCTGGTGCTTGCATAACGGTATGGTATTAAATGCGTCAAAAACGAAAGTCCTTTTTGAAACCACACCACATCGACGTGTCAGATAAGAAAATAAATCACTTTCTTTGCGCTATAACGACATTGATTTACAGATTACTACTGGTGATACAATTTTAGCAGTCTATATAAATGAAAATATATAATGGGATGATCACATATTGTTTATTAAGAAAACAAATAGCTAGAAATATATGGTTACTGTCAAGAATTAAATATTTTATTCCTTTGAATTATCGAATTATTTTCTATAAAGCTTAACACAAGTCGAAAAAATATCAAAAGCCTTTTAATAATGCAAAAAAGGGCATGTCACGTTATTTTAGGTGAACAGTATATTACCTTTCAAGCCGCTATAGAACAACTAAATTGTCTCACAATGGATAAGCGAATTATACTTCAAAGGCCAAATTCATGTATAGAGTTTCAAACAATACTGCCCCATCATATATTTCCGATACTCGTAATTCAACTGACAGAAATCTTCGATCATTAACTGATACTAATTTTAGTATTCCTAAGCCGAATCGGGAACTTTTCAAGGGCAGCATGTCTTACTCCGGGACCATTTCATGGAATAATATTCCAAAGCACATTCAGACGTGTGCAACAATGAACAGTTTTACAAACAACTGCATGAAATGGATAAAGGAAAAACAACATTAAACTCGATATAGATATCATCTCATCTCATTATTGTGTAAATATCGTTCAAACTACCACCACCAACATTGTTATTATGTTTACATATATCTTAAGTATCTTGCCATATCTTGTATTTGTTATAGAGGGCCCCAAGGAAGATTAGTATAAACTAATTGGGTCACCCTCGATTAATAAAGACTTTCATTCATTCATTCATGCTTTCAATTCGCGGACAAGTGCTGCTAAAAGGTCCTGAACACTTTGGATAGGGTCATCCTGACGTACACGACGTCCCAAATATGCTCGATGCTTCGCCAGTCGTTACGTCAGAAGCATGTGACGTCGCATTCTTGTATTCGGTATAACGGTGGACACATGAGATATTAGCGAGGCTTCGAATATTGTTCTGTGTATTTGAAGACTTAGACTGCTAAATCGTTGCCATTGTCGCTAATCTTTACATTTGTTAAGTTTTGTTAATTTCGTTTTTACACCTATGTTTTTAAATTCGATTTATTTTTTAATTATTCGGTATATTTCGATTAATTTGTGTGTGAACATCAAACAAAGATGTTATTAAAAGAAAATCATGCTACAATTGTTAGCTCTTTCTTACAGTCTCAGATTTTGCAGAAAATCAAAGTGGATACTATTTAGTTTTGCTGAGTATATTGTACAATATAACAATATAAACAAATATATATGGCAAACAACCTTATACTTTCATAACAAAATGAGACAAGCAAAGTGGATTTACGCAAGCGTAAAAAAGCTGCCGGTAAGTAAATAAACATGACTGTTGACCTGTGAAGTGATAGGAATGCAAGCAATTGTTTCTGTGGTACTTTGAAATAATTATTCAAATTGTGAAAGTTATCAAGCTGAAATAAAAGTTGTTATTTTTAATTATCAAAAGCCATAACTACACAATGAATTCGTCAATATTGTTTATTTTGAAACCTGGCCAAGGTTTTATTGATATAATCCTTCACATGAATACAAATTAGACATACTTTTTTTTAAAGTGACTAGACAAGATGAAACTGCTTTCATTATTAAGTAAAAAGGGGCATAAATTTTGTTAACATAAAAGCAAAGATGATGTAACGTGGCTCTTTGTTGTGGTCTTATAATGAATAATGCATGCGTGAAAGAAATGTAAAAAGATCGGACAGTAGATCCAAGTTTTCTAAGTATTAAATAGGCAATTATTTTGTTCTTTTTTATAATAAAACCGATTCAACACTAAACGTTCTCGTTATATATTCGTGTATTTATGGGTATTATTCCATGAAAATACAGATTTGCACTTATTCCATTCCAGTACTTGCGGTTTCATTCACTTTCATTATGCTCCGTAAAGAATCCAGGACGATTCAGGAAATAATATGAATAAGGCACTGCCTCATAGCGAGCTCAACTCATTAAAAAAAACACTGGAATGCAAATGAAAACAATCATCAGCACAGTATGGTTATTAGAGCCATCTCAGTAAGAGGTGAAGAACAGATTAATCGTGAAACCCTGCCCTAATCTTACTGTCAGAACAATTGTAATAATTATTTAACATGCAGACAGGATAGCCTTTGGTAGTTTGGACCTTCTATTTACCATCCCCCTCAGACGGACAAAGCCAAGGGAAGATGCTTGACTTTGAACTTAAGTGATGTTCACGCTCAATATATTAATAATACGGTAACGGTGTTGGACAGCTTATTGGAATGAACACCAGAAGTACATCAGTATTCACACTGACCTTGAACATGTAAACATCAATTTAATGTGCAACACACGGTATATTGAAAACACATAGGCCAATTAGGTAGCTCTCATTATTTTAAGAGCTAATTATGATTTTCATGTATGAAGTTCCTAGCTCTTTACTCGAAAGAAAAAGAAGGGGTTTAAGAGTATGACTGGACATGAAAACTGCATGACCTTCAATAAAGGACACTTAGATGCTACTTCCCACATGGACCGGACAAGAACATTTTTGTTAAGGGCAATTAAAATAAAACTTAAATCGTTTTTGTTTGTTTGGTGTGAAATGTCATTTTCCAGCACATTTTAGACTATGTATGACGGTCAACATTTTTTAGTGGTGGAAGCAGACAACTGACTTATTCCTGGGTAGAAGATGTAAGACGCATACTTTATACTTCCCGTCGTTCATAAGAATTGACACTAACAAGTCGAGCTCCCAGTGGGATTCAAACTCGCAGCGTTGAGATGGTTTCCAATGCAGCGTCTTTACCCTCTCAACCACGGATGCGCTACAAAATATCAAATCATGTCTGGATAACGTACTTGAACTCACTCACTTCTCACCAATGTCACTAGAGGAATGCAGCTCGGGTTCGCTTCTCCGTCTCCGCATTGTACGCGAAAAAATTTAACTTTCTTTGTATATAAAAAAGGAGTTTTGTACTATTTTGAGATGGTGGTAATCCGACGGATTCTTGACTAAGTAGCTTGTATGTTTGTTTTCAGCGATAATATTTTTTGCAATGATCTCTTGTGGAATGTCATAACTTAATATCAATTACTAAATAACTAATCGTTGGCCACAATTGATCGTTTGGTACATCACTTATCCCACTATTGTATCCATCAACCACAGATGACTGCGCCTCAATAATGGTACATCCAGTCCTTTTTAGTTTGGTTGCAAGTTCAAGCCATCCGTTGCAGGTTATTAATGCTGAGTTCTACTATTAAAGCAAAACGCAGTCATAAACAACCACAAACAATGGAAGACTGACACATACTATATTCTTTTCTTGGACATTCCTGAACATTCATGACATCTACGGGTGCAGCTTAATTAAGGCAGAAATGGCACTGAAAAATATAAAAGAGATTAAAAACAACAACAAAAAACCCACATGTTTTCAAAACACAATTTTATAATCGATTCAGCAAACACTATTGATAGCATTTGTCTAAAACGTCTTAATTTCTGAAACGGTTGTGACACAGCATGGTAGACTTTGAATCTAGAGATCTTACTTGCACCCCTGAGTGTTTCAATGTGCCCATGGGAATGCGTTTAATTTCTTAGCTTTGCCTTTTTGCCTTTTTGATGTGGACATAAACTGTTTGAATGTTGTGTTATGTTTAGGGCATTTAGCACATGTTAGGCTATATATGACGGTCTATTTTCTTTCTGGTAGAAGCAAATCCTATTTTTTCTTGGGTAGAACCAGTACTGTATAGCTCCAGTCGTCCGTGATTATTGACACTTTTTCACTTGACGAGTCAAGCTTACAGTGGGATTCAAACATGTAGCTATGAGAGACGAGAAAGTTTTAGACGCAACCTCTTTACTATCCCGGCCAAGGATGTGCCGGACATAAAGTGGGCAGTCCCATGTATTAAAGGTTATATGATTCCTATATATCCTTCTCCTCTGCCTGGTGCGGCTTTAAATAACCTTAGATAATGTGTTGATACACCATTAAAAACGTATGTTCAAGAAGCTACCGTATAACACTGCAAAAAGGAAAATATTTCCTAGCAGAGGGATGTTAACAAGCATGTACTAGAGTCAGGCAAATGAAAAACTAGATTAATCCATCGAAGAATTGATTTTTTAAGGATTTATTTCAATATTTAGATCTTTCAACAGGCTATCCAAAATATTAGGCTAGTTTAAAGTGTGTGAAGTCCGAGACACTGCTCGCTAAATTTAAACTAGCTTAAATGTTTTTCATAACCCGTACAAATATAGAAATATTGAATTTAATCCTTTTATACACTTGGTAACAGTGACGTTGCCAACCTTGCACGCTTTTTTATAGCAACTTACGACAGTTCTCAAGTTAATCATACGAATATTAAAACTATACCTTTTTTTGCTTTAACTCTGCCCAAAACGTAACAGTGTTACTTCACTGGGAATTTAAATGCAACAAATAAACATGTTTCATTTAAGGTCAATGCAATAGAAATGTAAATGGGATTTGAACGGTGGTTACGTGAGTGGCAACTTTAAATTGTCCATTCACTTTGCATTTTATGGTAAATTTGCCAACCACTGCCGTCGTTAAAAACCCCAAAAATACTGAAAATTAGTGAATCAATTCTTAAATATACTGTTTATATTATTAATCTGTTCTTATATTATTATCAACAATAATATGCCTTGGGAGGTATGATAAATGATAAAATCATAAATAGTGCCAGAAAGATAACATATCACCAGTGTTAGTGAGGTACCGATTATTCGATTGTAACCGAATCGATCATCAGTTACTTAGGCATCCGATTATGATGTCCCGATTATGAAAGACATCGGTTGCATGTAAATATGCATTTAATGTTCAAAATAGAAATGAACATGATTTACCATGAGACCACACTTGTGAAAATGAGCAAATAAACAAATTTATATCAATTATAATTATTTTGATGTTGAAATGGCAATGGTATAAGACAGGAAATAATACCTGATTAATCAGTAATAATTCTAAGTTCAAGGCCTCAAACTCAGATTAACATACACATGTTAAGTTTCATATTAACTAACCGATTATAACCGTTGATTGATCGGTTACATCCAACCGATTGTAAATGACGATCGCTGGTAAATTTCAACCGACTGCCCATCACTTATCAGTGTATTTTTAGACCACAGAATAGCCGTTTTCTATTCAGGTATGCCAGATGTTTGAGCAGTTAGCTCCGTAAACCGAAAAGTGAAGTTTATTCGAAAGGAGACGCATATATAATTTTTTCAAAATTTTGCTAATACGCTGCAAAAACAAGGCAAGATCCAAATTATGTCATCTGTCATTTACTAGTGATGGGCAATCAGTTGAAATTTACAATCGGTAATTGGTTACCATTGGTAGGGTGTACCGGTAACCGATCAATCAACAGTTATAATCGGTTAGTCAATATGAAGTATTGTTTCAGGCCTTGAACTTAGACAAATTCTGTTAAAGCTGTACAGTCCCTATTTTATCTGGTAATAACTCATGAATATGAATGAGTCACATGTGAAGTAGTTTCAAATTGACGAACACCCCAAAAGTCCGTATATAAGGAGAAATCGATACGTAAAATTTCACATTTTTTTTAGCCTCCGTACAAGTAACATCGATAAATATGCGGCTTCAGAATATATGTGATAAAATAATAGTTGCCCGTAACAGAATTTGAACCACAGCCTTGCACTTGTAAGATTTGAAAGATGTACGCTGAAACTCTAGACCACTGCTATTTATTGGTATTTAGTAGCATTTTTAACACTAAATAGGCATTACGTAATAACAACAACGCGCACACAAACTTATCAAGAGCTAAATAACAAGTCGAGATATGGTTGATTTGATGCGAAGTATTAGTTTCATATTGATAAGATACAGTATTACACCAGGCAATGTTAATTTACACGTGCGACAATATGGACTGCATATTTACTGATCCAGCTTTAGTTGCGTTCAAATATGTTCAGTTATTTTGCCTCATAATAAAAGGTAGTTTAGTATACTATTTTCTCAAGTAGCGTTGTACTTCAGTGGAAAGAGCACAGGACTTGAAATCAGAAGGTCGTGCGTTCGAGCCCCGAAAGAAAACTTTTTTTTTTTCTGTAAAAATTACTGTTACCTGTATATAGGTACGATGTGCACTGGTCGCTTAAATACCCGATTTCGACATGAGCTGGTGAACATAAAGTTACAAATAAAGACACGCCTACAAAGAGAAATCGATTGATATAGGGACTCTGTAGCTTTAAAGTATGTTCACATTCCCGTTCAGACCACCCAACCAGCATGACCGTCTACAACAGATTGAGGCTTGGTCAGCTTTTTCACTTACTTACTGACGATACCTACAACTCTTCAAGTAACACAAGCGATGTCGACACGTCCTGCAGGGAACTACCATCAACGTCAACCATCAACTTCGGGCCCTGTCGTTACACATCGAACCATGGGGCCGAACGTTGTAAGTGTTGTTAGAACGTGACTACCACTATCGTCCACCATCAACGTCGGGTGAGCTTTCGGTACAAGCTAGTCCAATCGAGCTGAACGTAGAAAGTGTAGTACTCAGGCATATGGAAAGCCTCGGCTGCCTTCTGTTGGCCTTTTGCATTTTGTGCAGTACGCTTCCTAAGTTGTTTTGTGCATTTTCTAAGTTGTTATGTGCATTTTCTAAGTTGTGATGTGCATTTCGTAAGTTGTTATGTGCATTACGTAAGTTGTTGTGTGCATTTTCTAAGTTGTCCTGTGCATTTTCTAAGTTGTTATGTGCATTTAGTAAGTTGTTATGTGCATTTTATATGTTGTCATGTGCATTTTCAAAGTTGTCCTGTGCATTTTCTAAGTTGTTATGTGCATTTTGCAAGTCGTTTTGTGCATTTTCTAAGTTGTTATGTGCATTTTCTAAGTTGTGATTTTCGTAAGTTGTTATGTGCATTTTCTAAGTTGTCCTGTGCATTTCGTAAGTTGTTATGTGCATTTTCTAAGTCGTCCTGTGCATTTTGTAATTTGTTATGTGCATTTTCTAAGTTGTTATGTGCATTTTCTAAGTTGTCCTGTGCATTTCGTAAGTTGTTATGTGCATATTGTAAGTTGTTATGTGCATTTCGTAAGTCGTTATGTGCATTTTGTAAGTTGTTATGTGCATTTTCTAAGTTGTCCTGTGCATTTCCTAAGTTGTTATGTGCATTTCGTAAGTTGTGATGTGCATTGTTCAAGTTGTGATGTGCATTGTTTAAGTTGTTCTGTGCATTTTCTAAGTTGTTATGTGCTTTTCGTAAGTTGTTATGTGCATATTCGAAGTTGTCTTGTGCATTTTGTAAGTTGTTATGTGCATTTTCTAAGTTGTCCTGTGCATTTCGTAAGTTATTATGTGCATTTTCTAAGTTGTTATGTGCATTTTCTAAGTTGTTATGTGCTTTTCGTAAGTTGTTATGTGCATATTCTAAGTTGTCTTGTGCATTTTGTAAGTTGTTATGTGCATTTTCTAAATAAAAAATAAAATGAATTATCATAGTTTGAGAGTCGTTTTTGGTAAAACAGTCTATATCCTATCAAAATCCATTATTGACCATTATCTTGTCTGCCGTACACGTTCTGTCTGCACGATAGATACGTTCAGAAATAAAAATTGTTGAACCATTAAATACGTTATCTAATTCCATTTCTGGCTCCACCAACCAATAAATCAAACGTTAAATGACGTTTAACCTTACCTAAAAAAAACTACAAAATTGCCTAGGAAACTCAGTAAAACATCTATCTAGGAATCTCAGATCTGAAGTGAGTGAACAAATGCTGATCAAATACCCTAAATCTACTCTGAAATTTACTCTGAAATTTACACACTCTATTTTCCTGAAATCTGAAAGTTTTGAGGCGTCTAAAAATCTCGAACAAACGAATCGGGAAATTGAGAAAGCTGCTTAGTTATAAAACTCATCAAAAGCACACACACAAAATACTTAACCGCTAACCCCGGGACCAAACATTTCCTCATTCGATTTGAAGTAGTAAATGTACATAGCAACTTATGAAACGCACATAACAACTTAGAAAATGCACAAGACAACTTAGAATATGCACATAACAACCTACGAAATGCACATAACAACTTACTAAATGTACATAACAACTTGGAAAATGCACATAACAACTTAGAAAATGCACAAGACAACTTAGAAAATGCGAATAACAACCTACGAAATGCACATAACAACTTAGAAAATGCACATAACAACTTGGAAAATGCACATGACAACTTAGAAAATGCACAAGACAACTTAGAAAATGCACATGACAACCTAGAAAATGCACATAACAAATTACTAAATGCACATAACAACTTACTAAATGCACATAACAACTTAGAAAATGTACAGGACAACTTAGGAAGCGTACTGCACAAAATGCAAAAGGCCAACAGAAGGCAGCCGAGGCTTTCCATACAGGCAGTCCTGAGTACAGATACAACACGTTCCGATTAGGTATACACCCCACAATAGGGTGGTACCGTGGCCCTTCTGAGGGCAGTTTCTTGGATTCTACTGAGATGTATAACCACCACGGATACAGACATAAACATCACGGGACTAACAACCAACCAGTGGTGACAGCGCAGAATTTCACATGCACGCGGATTGTCCTACTAGAGAGGCTTTAAATCTACTGTGCCCGGATTGGTCGGAGAGCTTCTAAACATCTTTTCGAGCCGGAAATGGGATTGACCTACTTACCATCTTTGCAGTAATCCCATTCGTTGAAACAACAATCTACTTGGATCAACTTTAATCTTCTACGACTTAAACTACTATAGATAATCAACGATGGATTTTTTCACCCACCTGCCACCAACTCAACTATTCTTCTGCAACTTGTAATTTCCATTGGATCCGATTGATGTAACGACATCCGATGAACACTGGACTTAATCTTCTTTTGAAAAGCTCGCCAAAAGTCATAGTTGCCAATGGCGAGGATAAACAAACACTTCGACTACTACTAAAGTATGTATTCTTTCCTGTCTTGTTTCTTATGGCATTTTATTTTAACAATAAAATAATTCCAGTTGATATGCGTTTAGCTGTGTACGATATCTGTGTTTATGGTGTCAGACTGTCATTATTTTGCTTCCGGGTCGTTACCCACGAAAGTAGTACTTTAAAAAAAAATGTGTTGACAGTTCAGGGCCTGGTTACTTGTGAAATGTGTTTGAATACTGTGAGAATGCCATTATATAAAACGCAATGTTTGGCAGATTTTATTAGCACTGAGCTTTGTTTGCAGGACTATTTGCCGACTGTGGAGGGAACCGCATAACGCCATCTGCCTACTCACAGAGATGTGGTGAACAATTTGAAATGGACATTTTGTGTACGGAAGTGAAATTTGTGAACAAACAAGTATATCGATAGGGGTTAAGACGTTTGATTTTCAGGACTTCTACATGGATAGTTGAAGGAAAAAAGTTCCAGGTATGTGTACCTTAGTGTTGGAATAAATGACAACGGCTCGAAAACTCAATGTACTGCAATATTACCAAACCGAGACCATATGCTCATTTTCACAAGAGTACACGTGTATTTCCTAACTCTTGTCTCTTGGAAACTTGGCACAGCAGCGGTTAAAATTTCCCCACCCACCGACTTTACGATACAGAATAACTAGATATATATCACTAAAGTGCGATGCGTTTTCATTTAATCATGGTATTTTAGTATTTTAGATTATCGATACTGCAGTAGCTTTTAAAGTTTAGGTAGATCTAATGTTACCTTGACTTTCTTTATCCAGCTGGAAATAATCGGCCGCAATGGTTGTTTACCTACTAATGACGTCACATTAACGATGAAGTCTGGTAACCTGCCAACTGGATGGACTAGCTCCAACGCGAATAGAGGTGGGCCGGATACCAAACAGATGGGAGTTAACTGCGTTTGGAACGAATACAGACATGACCTCCCCTTAACAAGGGAGTTAAGTTTGTTTGACTAAGGGAGTTAACTGTGTTTTGACTTTTTTACCACGGTTTTTTTCCCCGTAGTATTTGCTACTCGCGTTACCGTAGAGCTCGCTTGCGCGCGCGTCGCTTCGCGACGCGAGCTGAGCTCGCTATTACCGCATGCAACACTTAAGTAGACTGATCTACGAAAATGTTATTTCAGCAAGTAAAACGGTAACGTTAGAACGTTGCAAAATATGTGTTTATACCATTCAAGTTTTTTTTTAGACGAGTTCACTAGGAATTGAAGTGGTAATGCATGCTTATCGTCAACTACATGCGTCACAGTCTGTTAACCATTGACAGATACAAAACCGCGCGCGCCCATCTTAAAGTGTTTATCGTTGTAGAGTAGGGATCTCAACAGTTTCCAAGTTAGAACCCTGGTGTTATGCTCCAAGGGGTGGGAATAGATCCCAGGGCAGATTCTGGTTGTATGGTTTTATCCGTCTGTCCATGCCCATTACGTGTGTTTTATAGGAGCTTTGCATCTTTTCAGTTTCAACCATATCTTGATAATATAAATATTTTCAAAATGTGTCAAGCACTTACCAAATTACGGGTGTCATCTCATAGGTTGCAAATTGAAGCGGGAAGATGGGTTAAACCAAACCGAATTCCTGTTATTGATAGATTATGTTTATTTTGTAATAAACTTGAAGATGAATTTCATTTTGTGTTGGAATGCCAAACGTATACTGTCTTAAGAAAGCAATACATTCCACAATATTTTTACAAGAGGCCAAACATGATGAAATTTTTGGAATTACTAAATTCACAAAATAAAGTACATATTCACAAGCTTTGTACCTTTGTTTTAAAAGCATTTAAATTACGAAACGAAACAGTATATAGAAATTAGTAAATATAGGTAATTTATTTTACCGAATGTGTTATGAAATGTATGGTTCAGTATTTATTTATATTATGTAGTAATACGCCTTCTCAATGGTTAAGTCCACTTGATAGAAATTGTTGTGCGCGTGAGTGAGTAAGTGATTGAGTGAGTGCATGCGTGCGTGCCAGTATACGTGCAATTTGCTGTGACTGTCTCAGATTAACAAAAGTTTCTTGTTTGTAAAATCTTACACTGTTGTCATGTTTTATGTAACTGTATATTGTATCCTCACGGGCTTTTAAGCCTATTGGAATTTGGAAATAAAGTTATCTATCTATCTATCTATATTATAGTTTGGGGATATTAACGGTTTCCAAGTTATAACCAGTGACTGTTTCCCCAGCGGTGGATAAGGACCCCGGGGGATAACTCTTGCTGTATGGCTGTTCATGCCCAATAAATAAATCTGTATAATGTAGCAGTGTCATTTTTATATAGAACATATATTTCCCTTGAAACAATGACTAAAACATTTGGAGTAAATGATATGCAAGAAAGATGATTGTGTTTGCTAAACAGGTCAATGGTACTGTTGTTTTCTTTGATAGTTCGGTGACCACAAAAGTGTATTCATATGTTTTAAATCTGGAAAATGTTCATCAATAATCCATTACAACCTGAGTAGACTTTCCACTTCAAACCGTTAATGTCACTGGCCTAGAATTGGAATACCGCGTAAGTAAATGGATTTCGTTTTCAGCATGTATTGGCATTCGCACTGACGTTTGTTTAGTGCGGTATAGCGGCTGTAAAATGCCTACCGAGTACACATCTCTCTTGTTTATGATTTGATTTTTTGTTTGCTTCCAAGGAATTCCCTTGTTGTGTCGCATGCATAGCATGGCAGACACTTTAGGATGACTTTGTCCGTCGTCCGTCGTCTCCGTCTGCCACGCTTTATCCTCATACCTGACGTTGGTCATAAATTAAAAGTTGTGTAATAGGGACTACATCTCGGAGATAGACTTTCATTACAGCAGCATATATTGTTTATGCGACATACAGTTTATACGGACACACGGCAATTTTATTTGTGTAAAAACTTACGGCGTCCTCATTAGTTTTCTTCTATATGACTTGTCTTTGATTAGTGATTGATATTAATTACAAGAATAGTATAAAGCTAATTGTTTTGCATATCATTAACTGTTGATTATATTTCACCAATAAGGTAGCCAAACCAATGGTAGAATAAGACGAAACAAGTACAAACATTTTTTCTCAAATTATATGCAAGGAAGTTTAAAGTCCAACTAATACTGGATGAATAAATGGGGATGTTAATTTTAATGCTTGATACAAACTGCAAGATTGCCGAGTGTTCCTCTAAAAGACATTACGTGGTCCGAGTATTAACTTACATACCCCTACCACCCCCTTCTCCAAGAAGCGAAAACGGGGTTGGCTGGGGTATGAAAAAAAAGCTTAACCTTTGCTTAAGAAGTTTGCATATTGTAATATTAAAACATTTAATAGGTAGTTTTAAACAGGTTATCATATTTTATTCAGTAAACATGCTTTTAAACGATTTTTTATTGTCGAATTATCAGCAATAAAATCCTGCTAACATAAGCTCTCCCATCGCTTAATGGAAATAAGGCGGGACCACGTAATGAGATGCTTAGATGTCAGCATTACTGGTGGAAACAAAAGTGCTCCCCATACAAGAGGTCAATGACTATGAATGCTCAGTCGGTAGGATCTACC
Organism: Cyrtodaria siliqua; assembly: GCA_037043455.1. NCBI lineage: Eukaryota > Metazoa > Mollusca > Bivalvia > Adapedonta > Hiatellidae > Cyrtodaria > Cyrtodaria siliqua. The sequence continues at coordinate 76,841 of JAWPHD010005431.1, read as the reverse complement.
GTCAGATCAGCTAGCTATGGCCATTGTTTTAACGTACAGTTAATTATAAAGATCCTAATGGACAGTTGAGTTTTACCCATATAGCAAAATCTGTTGATCTAAGCCGGTTGGTCCAGTTTTTGCTCTTTACAAAATATTTAAAAGAAAATGTAAAAACGAAGTTTGTAAAATGAAAGAATGTGGACGCTACATGTCATATCTAATGAAACAAATAAACCGGTAACTATTTTGTTACTGTACACGTGTGTTATCATTTAAAATACTATAATTATCTCCCTGTACCAAACAAAATATGACTATATTACCTCCCTTTATGAACAAACAAGGCACATAACAATGCTACACAATTAATAAATAAACTCACACCGAAAGTACCGGTAGATATAAAAGTCGAACAGGAAATGATCACATTACGTGATCCGAGTATTAACTTTCATACCCCAGCCAACCCCGTTTTCGCTTCTTAGAGAAGGGGTTGACTGGGGTATGAAATAAAAGCTTTCGGCTTAATACGTTTGCATATTGCAAAATTAAAACATTTAATGATAATTTTAAACAGGTTACTGCATTTTTTTCAGTAATAAAATGTTTTTAAACACGTTTTATTTTTTTGAAATATCTGTTACAAAGTCCTGCTCATATATAAGCTTTCCCATCGCTTAATAGAATTAAGGCGGGACCACGTAATGTATTCAACCAAAACACGCATCGAAACAGACAACAATTACAACAATTACAATGATAAATAACCCCGCCATGCTTTATCATCTAAAACCTAGGCAGCATAAATAGGAAACATTACAGTGACATATGGTTGAATATAACGGGATATTTTAAACTAGGCTATATAGTGCGGGTGTATTAGAATAAAAAATAATAAATGTAATACACTAATATTCTTTTTGAAATCTTTGCTCAATGTAACGTAATCCGTAAGGCCGGGGAGAAAAATACCTGTGTTTCTGGCTACCCGATCCTCCCTATTTTTTGGCGCCGACCCTACAGTTTTTTTTTTCATAAAAAAAAAAAAAATAATAATAATAATAATAATATTTTTTTTTTTATTTCCGTGTTATTTGTTGAAAACAAACATGTTTTAAGTTTTCCTGAAAAAATGTCCCAGAGTAATGTAGTTATAGACAATGAAGTGGCCAAATTATCACGTAGCACCTGAACTTTTACTTCGAACATTCATAGATTTTGATAATAATATTTGTCATGCAAAGATTCATATTAAAATAAATGGCAATATGGGATTATAATAGTTTTTCGAAATAAGAAATTGTATAAAAATACCATTAATTTCCGCACTGCCACATGAAACAGATATACATTTCACAGTATCCTATATATTTGTTATTTATAGGTATGTGGTTTTATATAAAAAAATATCCAGAAGACTGAGAAGTGCTATAAATACTAAGCGTAATGTCAAAATATTTGCAAAATAACAGATGATGTGTGTGCGTCAGCATGATACAGCTCGCATGATAGGACACTTAGGCTGTGTTATTCTTGAATTAAAACTTATTTAAGCCCCTAGCAAAGATGCTATATATATTAAATTAGAATCCGATTAGTTTTGACATCCATGAAAAAAAAAGAAAAAAAAAAAGAAAAGAAAAAAAATACCTACCTACCTACCCTAATTTTTTCAACCGAGTAACCAGAAAACAGAAACACAGGTATTTTTCTGTCTGGCCTAATCACTATTCTGTGATAGTGAACGGTTCTGTGATAGTGAACGGTCCCGGTCCGAGAGCTATGTAGTATTGTACCTAATGTAAATTTTGAAGAACACATATTATTGTGATACAACCGTCTGTGATGAAGTCAAGCACCATTTTAACTAGTAGTAGTAGTAGTAATATAACTGACATAATAACGTTTTGTATTTTTCGTTTTGTTGGTCCGATTCGTATTGTGGCTGATTTCTGCCATTTGTCGTCTTTTCGTATTTTCGTTATTTCGCCGCGAAAAGACTACAGAACGAAAAGACGACAGGACAAATGACGCCAAAGGCAGCGCGAAAAGACGACAGAACGAAAAGAATACAGAACGACAGAAAGAAAAGACGACAGAACGACAGAACGAAAAGACGACATTTCAAGGGCGAAAAGACGACAGAACGCCACACGAAAAGACGAAAAGGCGACACTTCAGCCGCGAAAAGACGCCATTTGATATTATCGTCTTTTTGTTACTTCGTGTGGCCTTCTGTCGTCTTTTCGCGATGCGTTTGTCGTCTTTTCGTTCTGTCGTTCTGTCGTATTTTCATTCTGTCGTCTTTTCGCGGCGGAATAACGAAAAGACGACTTGGCAGAAATCTGCCACCATAGATTCGGTTAAATATAATAAATAATGTATGCTTCGCTTCGGTCCACATACTATTCTAGGTCTGACTATCCAGTCCATAAAAAACTTGCCTATGAACCTCAGCAACATAACGTATTCGTTAAATAACGACTGTGTATTTACCTCTCCTTTATCTGTCCCGTGTGATAACCGGGTATAGAACAGACCACAGTCTACTGACCACTGCAAATCCCGCTATATTGTCGGCGGGTAGGAATCACCCCCACCCATCCCTACCCACTCCCTACCAACTTCATGTCTATTTTGTCGTTATTCGTCATGCTCATTAAAGATGAATGGCCACCATTTTTGTGGTATTATCAATTAACAAATTTAACTCTTAACCATATTATGAACATTTCTTGATGGTCTCGGAGAGAAACATATATTGAAAACCGCTAATAAGTTGTATGTAAAAATAAGTATTATGATACTACTTTTACCACAGCCTGACTGACATGTTCATGACAAAAAACATGGCCGGATAACTTTAACGGTCTTCATCATGACTCTGCGTGTACAAGTAAGAATGTGTCTACATCGTAAATAGATGCCTGGTTGTAGGTTGAATGGTGTTTTCGTAATGGAGGCATTTATCTTAAAATTCAAAATTTCATAATTCAAAATTCAAAATTTCAAAATTTCAAAATTTCAAAATTCAAAATTTCAAAATTTCAAAATTTCAAAATTCAAAATTTCAAAAATTCAAAATTCAACAAAATTTCAAAATTCAAAATTTCAAAATTCAAATTCAAAATTCCAAAATTGCAAAAAAATATTTATTTTTTCTGGGTAGAACCAGTACAGTAAACCTTCTGACATCCACAAGTATGATGCATACTATAGACTTTGCAGCAACTCTACAGTTCCGCAGGTTGGAAGGTTCCAGGCCCATTCTCCAAATAATATCTCGATGAAGGATGAGTCTGGTATGTTCATTTCTGTCTGGCGCCATATAACCTTTATTGTGTTGGTCAGCCGTAAAACTTTTAATTCATTTCAATGTATCTGGCCTGATACAATATTTCGAATTGCAGTATTTGTTTCCTGCAAGGTCAAAACTCGCGCTAGCGCAGTCGCATAAAAATAACTGCACAGTTAGTTATTAGTTTCAGTTGTTATTTTTTTTCCAGAGTTAGTTATTAATATGTATAATTATGAATATTAATCGCAGGGTAATCACGATCATTCACACACAGACCTGCACAGTTAGTTATTAGTTTCAGTAGTTAGTTATTAATATGTATAATTATGAATATTAATCGCAGGGTAATCACGATCATTCACACACAGACCTGCACAGTTAGTTATTAGTTTCAGTAGTTAGTTATTAAAGACACATTTCGAGCCTATTGTATTTGGGGGGGTGGGGGGGGGGGGGGGGGTGGGGGGGGGGAGAGAATTTCTATAGGTAACTGTAAATCGCTGTTAGAAATACATTTGCACAAGAAAATTGAGATTATTAGTTTTTTTGTCAAAGGATGAGGCCCGTCCCATAAAGAGTGTATACGGTAATAATGTAGTAAAAATTATAACCGTTTTGCATTTCATGTGCACTTGTATATATGTTAAAACAACTATGTATAGATGGATTTTTTTAAAAGACCCGTGTTAACAATTAATAGTTTTTGTATTTTTAGCACAATATACTCTATTATGAATTACTTCTCTGCCATTTTTTAGTAAATCTCAAATGCAAGAAACTCATCGGGACTTCAAAATTCAAAAATCGTTGTCATCTGTCAGTGTTTTTGATCACCTGAGCCGAAGGCTCAATGTGATGTTTTGGAATCACTCTTTGTCCGTCGTCCGTCCGTTGTCTGTCCGTCGTCCGTCGTCGTCGTTATCTTTTGCTTCTGACGACTTTTTCTCAGAAACCGTTTGTCGGAATTCAATCAAATCTTATATAAATTCATTAAACTGGAATTTATAGTTGCACCAACAGCTAAGGTCATTTGGCGACATTTCAGCTTTTTATTGGTGGAGGAAGACCCCAGGTGCAATCCCGGGCACCTGAGTAGAACCCACAGCGGTGAGGGAAATGTGATTTCAAGTCTGAGACCACTCGACCACGGACAACCCCACGTTTATGTGAAGCATCATTATATGTTTGTTCGAATGGTGCACCTGAGGTCATAAATGCCCCCCGCAATGGGGCTTATCCGTTTCATTTAACAAATCTTAACAAATCGTCTGCAAAAATACAAGATATAGAGCTGTGATATTTTGCATGTAACATCGTCTTATGGTCCTCTAACTAGTTTGTTCTAATGGTGTCCCTGAGTTCAAATTTGGACCCGCACCAGTGGTCACATATTAAACATAGACTTATATAGGGAAACACTTCAACAATATTCATCTCTGAAACTACAATAGCCAGAGGTTTAATAATTTGCATTTACCTTAAGGTTATGGTCATCTACTAAGTTTGTTCAAATCGTGACTATGTGGTCAGATTTGAACATTTCCTGTTCTGCTTCCTTTTAGTGTATTTATATTCATTCATTCATGACCTTTCCTTATTCAAAATTAATCCGTACGGAACTATATTATGCTCCGGATAAGATTTTTCAAAAAGGGGAGATAATTAAAAAAAGTAGTGAAGCTAGAGTTATGGTTCCTATGAACTGCACTCCGTCTCATTATCCTTATCATACACAGGAACTTTAATCAAGCATACTTTTTGAGTTATGCTCCGGACAAAAAGCGCACGCACGCACATACGGACGGACGGAAAAAGTGGCGACTATATGCTCCCCCATAATAAACAATCTAGTGTTTTTTTTAGTTACAATATATCTTATATCAAAAACTAAGGTAATAGTAAATGAAAAGAAAAAAACTGTGATGGGGCCTCAATTTAATGTCAATTTAATGTCTCTGTGGTAATCAGACAGCGAGAAGTAAGCAGTTAAAAAGCATGCTATCCATGACTTTTCAACGACTACAATCAGCTGGGAAATGTGTCTTTAATATGTATAATTATGAATATAAATCGCAGGGTAATCACGATCATTCACACAAAGACCTGCAATAAAGTTGTACGAGACCGAAATGGAGGGAGAGTAGTGAAGATTTCTCTTCATAGCCTCTTCAGTATACTTCAACTATTTGTAAAGGATATGGACTATGAAGAGAAATCTTCACCATTAAGATCAAAGACTCTATCCGACTTAGTGTTTACCATAGGTTTATCGATAGTCTCTATTTAGGTAACACTCTAACTTGGGAACAGGTAGCAAAATCATCAGTCATATAAAAACGCAAAGGGCATATATCGAAGGATAACTTGACATATAGAAAACAACATGTTATTCGTATAAATATACAAAGCCTCGTTCTGGTTATTTACGGGCAATACCGGGTTGATCATCGGAAAACTGCAGGAAATGGCGAAAGATCTCTAGTTTCAGTTTGAGGGGTTTACTTTTATGTAAAATGGTCCAACTTAATGTAAAATTATTAGGCGCATAGGCGTTGTATATGTATTTCTTCAAATTAAACAGGTGTTTTTGCATTTTATTGACATTCATCTAATATCATCGTAAAACCGTTTACGGCGTACGAATGCATCTTTAAAGCAAAACTCAAACAGTTCTCCATCTCGGAATGATAATAAAACATTTCCCCGAATGTCGTTATCATGTCTCCGAAGTACGTCTTTTCTCGCTCGCGACTCTATAGTTTGAAATAATGAGCACCACATTGGATATTCTACTGTCTTATTCTCCCAGTAATTATGCTATATTGATTACATTGTCAGAGAGTTTGATATATGTGTTTCGACTGGAATTATAGATGAAAGCTATATACTATATATAATTTATATATGGAAACGTTATAAACGTTTCATCGGCTTTAATATGGCGTGTCTGAAAACGGATATCATTCGGAATACCACCGACGATATGCGCAAAAATAAAATGGTATCTGTAGGTCATACTACACAAGTTCATTTTCCATAGGCCTACCTTATAGCTCTAAGCTCTGTACCGAGTTACCTAATAAAGGAAGCTATATTTTTTATTACTTGTTTTGAAAGACCTATCTTAGTTTTATCAAAAAAACATACAGAAGCCATACATTGAGTATGTTTTGAAAAAGCTGTTTGGGTCGGATGGTGCTGACCCACCTACTTGCATGTAGAAACATGAGGAAAATGTAAAATATACTTCTTTCTTTGATTATGCAACACATTATGAATACATTGCACAAATGTATGATTTAACCTTTATAAGTACTCTTCAAAAGTTGAATTTTAAAGTTTGCGCAAGATTTTTTGGTTTGTTTACCTTGACAACCAATCAAAATTAAGAGATTCTGTGTAATAGCTCCGAACTTTTTCCCTGCCCGCGGATTGGTTGGTAATTGGTGTAGTCTGATCTGTAACCGAATAAGTTTTACATGAATAACTTCGTTTATCATTCACGGAAAAGGGTATTGTTTTTCAGCGTGATGCTTGAAATAACTATTTTAATTGATTTGTTATAGTGCAGACTTGAATGCACAACGATATACTAGCATTAGTAAGATTTACACAATGCTGCTGCATGAACTGAAAGTGGGTGGGGTATGTAAACTTCTTCAATGTCGTTGTTGCAACAACGACTGTTCGACAATTTAACTAGCCAGAACCTGACAATAGAACCCTTATATTATTCTTTAGGTTAAAAGGGGTTATGTCCAAGTCTGCACATGTTCAATTAGGTGTAAGCCAATTGCAAATTATCCGTGTTTTTATATCTTACAATACTGTAGGCTCTGTATCTACTGACAGTACCGACACTGGTAATGACTGAATTGGGGAATATATGTAAGAGTGACAATTAAGGAATATATGTAAGAGTGACAATTGGGGAATATATGTAAGAGTTGTTAACATTTATATTTAGAAATCAATTTATATCGGTGATTTTTCCAGTTTGAGACTAACCATACTTCTTTATCACTGTCAGGGGAGTCAGACCTGTTCAGACCAGAAGAGGAAGGGAACACTGTTACAGTGTGGTATAGAGGGAGAGGAATGTCAGGGGGCGTAACCCATTCCGGAAGTGCTGGGAGAAGAACGGATGGCCAGTGACAGAGGTCGAGCAAGAAGTGATTTTAGTGGTGGAACTAGAGGTCGGTCTAGTAGTATAATACGTATGAGGCAGTGTTATACCGTGAGCTTAAAGAAGGGCACAACAACATCGGTTTAGGTCACTGGTGCAATACGTAGAATAGCAGATTATGGGGGTAGTTTTCTTGTTCATTCTTATAATATTGATATGTATTTCTGTGAGAACAAATAGTGCATGAACAACTTTCATGGCTGTTGAACACCAATACAGAATAAAGTTATGTACATTGAGTAACTGAACCAAACTGAAAATGTTTGGTTTCCTACATGGCATTTAGTAAATTCAGGTGCATTTTCACAGTATTGTATGCATTAATTCCAAATATGGACATGGTGAAACCAGCGCGGGTTCCTCTTAAAATGGAAAAGCAATGGTTGTAAAATGAGCGCGCCTTTGCACACCTTGATTGTACACTTCCGGAGCTCATACAAAACTGAACCTCAAATGTACTGAAATTTAGTTTTCTAGAACTGAAGAATAAACAAGAAATATCTTTAAAAAATATAGTCGGCGCGTTTGGGGAAGCACAATGCTTATAAAGTGATTGATGGTCATGAAGTGAAATAATTGTAATAGCGAAATATATGGTAGAGAGAACAGCAATATAACGTTTTCTATCGGTATTCCGATAAAAGTTGACACGGCAGTGCCAAAGTGGGGAATTTGAACAAGATAGTGCGTTCCATTGTTAAAATATTCAAAGGTCCATAATCCGGAAAACAAGAGACCCACGAGGCCCTAAATCGATATACTTGTAAAGTGTACTCTGTTAGATGATGCTACATGCAAAATATCAAAGTTCTAACCTTGTGGTTTCAAAAAAGAAGGTTTTAAATGTATTTACTAATATTTCTATGTAAAACTTTTTACCCCCGTTGAGGGGCTTATTCTGACCCCAGGGTCACCATTTGTACAACTTGGTAAAGGACCTCTATATGATGCTACATGAAAAAGATCAAGGCTGTAGTCCTTGTGGTTTCAGTGAAGAAGATATTTTAAACAAATTTAAATGAGAAGAATATTTCGGTCACCATTTGTACAAATTTGGTAGAGGACCACTAAATGATGATATATACCTAATATCTAAGCTCTAGCCCTTTGGAAGAACACATCCGGACACTTTGAAAAATCACGTGACTAGGAAATCACGGCGATATGTAATTTTTAATAGGGGTTCATTACCAGATACCATGTAAAATTAACGCACTTTGCAAGAAAACACAATAATTTATTTGCAATTTCAGCATTTCTATTCCTTTCTTCATCTTTTCCGGTCACGATTGAAATACAGTGTAAAAAATCACCTAACGATACACCAGTTATCAACAACTACACTCTATAAACAAACCCACTAGTTTCCTTTGGCCTTGTCAGACAAATTTAGCCAATCAGCATTCAGTTTAATAAACACTGTAGGCTTTCATAATTTCTGTATTGCTTTCAACTCGAGTTTTGATAGGCTTACACAGACACACCTCCTGCGAGGCCAAAAGCCAGCTTAAATGGCTGGCGCCGAAAAAATGAGATTACAGGACAATATACAATTTAATGGTATTTACCTTGATTCAGCTGCCTTCGGCAGCTGACTCTTAAATTGCTTTTATATCTGTCTATGGTTAACAGACTGTGACTCATGTAAGTGGCAATAAGCATGCTTTACAGCTTGAATTCCTAGAGATCTTGTCTGAAAGACTTGCATGGTATAAACACATATTTTGTAACGTTGAAAGGTTACCATTTCACAAGCTGAAATGACGTTTTCATAAACCAGTCTAATGTAGCATGTCATTTGCAACATCTCGTACACTGCTTTGCGGGATCCCGAAGAATGACAGGATTGGCCGAGCGTTCACGATTGGTAGCAAGTAATCAGCTGAATTACTATTATATGTATATTAGCGACGGAACATTCACAAACCTCAATAGCGCATGTGATCGAGGCGCCGTGTTACTGCCCAGGCAGGTAGGGTTCAAGCCTGCTGATTTCTCTATTTTTTCGCGGGATCCCGAATAATGACGGGATTGGCCGAGCGTTCACGATTGGTAGCATGTAATCAGCTGAATTACTATTATAGGTATATTAGCGACGGAACATTCACAAGCCTCATTAGCGCAGTTGGTCGAGGCACCGTGTTACTGCCGAGGAAGGTAGGGTTCAAGCATGCTGATTGCCCGATTTTTTATTTATTTTTTTAATTTTCATTGGTTTCATTATTGCTGATGGTAAGGTAGCAACAGTTCCTTAACTAATTACACATGGTAACAGTGAACAGTTTAAATGCACACTATTTCTGTGCTGATGTGTACTTTAGCACGTCGTGCTACAAAGGTGAATATGTAATCAATTTGTAAGGCATGTCAAGGATTCGCGTAACACAAATTGGGTAAAAAAACGACCATGGCGTGTTTACATCTCCGTGACAACTATTTTTTTGAATATTGTTTTAACACCCGTGACTTGGTCTGTTATTATGTTAAACTTTGTTCCCAGAAATAATGCTATTTTCTCTCGGCAGCTATTTTACGCTTGTGTAAAACCTTGCTTGTTTTCTTATTATATAAATGTTTTCTCTCACTTTTCATATTACCTTTGCTAAATAATAAATTTCAACAATAACAACAGTGTCGATGAAATATTAAAGAACCAATTCTTATACTTCAGGTCTCGATAAAAGCAATGGATGAATAGTATTTGCGCAAGTTGTTTCTAGAGCGAGTGAGAAGGCATCAATGACTGGGGTTGGATACTGGATGGTATGAAGCCCTCCGAGAGACATCCTGGAGGGATTCCACTGATCAAATTCAAATTCTACCTGAGCACACTGATTTGTGTGTTTATGGTTAGTGTAGTCAGAAACTGTAAACAAGTGTTGTTGAGAAACGCCAGTTCGTTTCAGTACTTCCATAGTAATCACAACCGTGATACAGTGGCCAAATAACCATTTTGTTTTGATGTTACAGAGAGTTAGTAATGTTCATTCCTTTTAACACCATTACCTATTTGTGGTGAAAATCAGTTTCATCAAATATATGATTTAACGTATAGTTGCATATCATAAAAACAATATTTAGTTGGTCTAGATCCTCCACACATGCTGAATATTATGTTTCCTGAAATGTTTAGTGAAGAAATGCGAAGCAATTTACACATCTATAATTATATTGTGTATTGTCTTCTTTCAGGGTTTCCAAGTGATAGTTCTTATGAAGCCGTACTAGCTTGGAAGGATCTATAGTAGGGACAATTTATTTATCGATAACAACGCTGGTATGAATAAAGTCAACCGTCACCAGTCATATTGCCATTTACCCTATGGAGACATGTTATACTGGGAGCATGTGGAAGGCCTGTCCTACCATCATGGTGTGCTTTGAACATTAGAGTTTGATAAATATACTAGATTTATTCCTTCTGGACTGAGATAATTGTTTAATAAAGACTAAACATTGTTTAAAACAAATCATTTGTTTAATGATTATTGTTTATTTTTTAAGTTTTTAAATTTATTCAGCTGATGCAATCTTCAAGCCAGCAAGATCATTTTAGGTTATCTAGGTTTGTTAGGGAAGCATTTATTATTCGCAATACTGCAATGTATAATGAGTAAAATGTTTATGTTCAGCCTCATTGGACATGAATGTAAACTATTAAAACTTCAAATAGTAACATGAAACTATGTAATAGGAATAGTTAAATCATTATAACAGGGTAAATACGTGCGAGTGAATGTGTGAGAATTTTCGGGCGTCAGAGTGAATGAGTGCGTTGTATGAGTGTATAGTGTATGGTGTATAGTGTATAAGTGTATAGTGTATGCGTGTATAGTGTATGAGTGTATAGTGTATGAATGTATAGTGTATGAGTGTATGAGTGTATAGTGTATGAGTGTATAGTGTATGAGTGTATAGTGTATGAGTGTAGAGTGTATGAGTGTATAGTGTATGAGTGTATAGTGTATGAGTGTATAGTGTATGAGTGTATAGTGTATGAGTGCATGAGTGTATAGTGTATAGTGTATAGTGTATGAGTGTATAGTGTATGAGTGTATAGTGTATGAGTGTATGAGTGTATAGTATATGAGTGTATAGTGTATGAGTGTATAGTATGCATGATTTGTGTGTTTGTACATTTTCAATGTTTAATGTAAAAAATGCATTGACCTGTCACATATTAACAAAAGTAATATGCATTTACATGACGAGAAACATTTGTTTAAGTCATAAATAAAGAATATGTTCTGTTCTGTTTATTACTGTGTTCATTCTTCTCCATCTTTTAATAAGACATAAACATGTTAAAAGTGAAGCATGTGGTAAAACTTTAAATGAAGTATACTCAAGTTTTAAATTTTGTAACACAACCCGCTGCTCTTTGAAAGTTCCAGACAAATTATTTAATTATGAAATATTGTTCTAACAACACTTTCATGTTTTGTTTTGTCTGCATGGCATGACAGACACTAAGTGATCACTTGTCGTCCGTCACACTTTACCCTTCTAGTTAAGCTTGGTAATAGCTTGGTAATATTTGACTTATGTTCACAAAACTTCACACATATGTTTATCTTACCTCAATGAATTTTGAATGCACATCATGTCTTTTTTATAGTGTGTGGTTTAAAGAAATGTAAGGATTATCACTTCATACATGGGTTTTAGCCAAATGATTCCAATTCTGAGCCAGTGTCAAGACTGAGTATAACTTATAACAACACCAAATACTATTTCTTATAAATAAATGTTTATTCATTCATGTTATGTCCATTTATTTTTAATGACTGTATATATATTTTAGAACATAATATTCAAAACATTCAAGAATTATATGAATAAATCTGTATTGCCCAGATGTTGGTTTCATCATAATCGGTGAAACACCCATTTGGTATGTCGGTTGGTACCTGTGTAAAGTTTCATTGAATTCAGGAATGTTTCTGAGACATTGGAACATTCATATAAAAATTATAAGTAAAAAAAGGGGTTCTGTTTCAATGCCCACAACTAGACTCTATGAATTTCCTTTTATGACTGTCGTTTTATCCCGCCATCAACAGGCACACTTTACAAATGATATGAGATCATGGTGACCTTGACCTTTGATCTATTAACCCATAAAAAGGCAACAGCTCCTCCTTTATTAAGGGAAGTATACCTATAAAGTTTCATGAACGTTTTTGCGCGAAATCTAATGAAATTCACATTTCCATACCAGGTCATGGCGACATTGACCTTTGAACCTAAAACAAGGAAATTCCTCCTCACGAAGGACAGCGTACATATGACATTTAGAGAGAGTGGAATACGATTAAAGTAATCTCACGGAATGTGTAATTGTTTACGAATGGACGGACCACCTCATACCATAGAACATCCCATTTGAAAAATAGGGGTATGCACAGGTTATGGATTTTTTGCGGATAAAAATTCTCCAAATTTCTCTGATTTGTGACCGAACAACTTGCAAAAATTGCTGTCCTTTGCCAAAATAACTCGATCAAATTAATATTTCTCCATACATATTTCATAGTTTATATTACTGGACACATTAAACGTCTAGGCATGACATGTCAAATATTTGACATGTTATACACTGGAGGTACTAATAGTGACAAAGAATGTAAAGATTATTTTATCAACCCTATTTTGACGCAGTGTCTTTATACTATCTCAGCTGTGGAGGGGTTACTGTTATATGTAGCTTTGACACAGAGTCTTTACTATCCCGGCCAGGGAGGCATTACAGTTATATGTAGTTTTGACACAGAGTCTTTACTATCCCGGCCAGGGAGGCATTACTGTTATATGTAGCTTTGACACAGAGTCTTTACTATCCCGGCCAGGGAGGCATTACTGTTATATGTAGTTTTGACACAGAGTTTTTACTATCCCGGCCAGGGAGTCATTACTGTTATATGTAGTTTTGACACAGAGTCTTTACTATCCCGGCCAGGTAGGCTTTACTGTTATATGTAGTTTTGACACAGAGTCTTTACTATCCCGGCCAGGGAGACATTACTGTTATATGTAGTTTTGACACAGAGTTTTTACTATCCCGGCCAGGGAGTCATTACTGTTATATGTAGTTTTGACACAGAGTCTTTACTATCCCGGCCAGGGAGGCATTACTGTTATATGTAGTTTTGACACAGAGTCTTTATTATCCCGGCCAGGGAGACATTACTGTTATATGTAGTTTTGACACAGAGTCTTTACTATCCCGGCCAGGGAGGGGTTACTGTTATATGTAGCTTTGACACAGAGTCTTTACTATCCCGGCCAGGGAGGCATTACTGTTATATGTAGTTTTGACACAGAGTCTTTACTATCCCGGCCAGGGAGGCATTACTGTTATATGTAGTTTTGACACAGAGTCTTTACTATCCCGGCCAGGGAGGCATTACAGTTATATGTAGTTTTGACACAGAGTCTTTACTATCCCGGCCAGGGAGGCATTACAGTTATATGTAGTTTTGACACAGAGTCTTTACTATCCCGGCCAGGGAGGCATTACAGTTATATGTAGTTTTGACACAGAGTCTTTACTATCCCGGCCAGGGAGGCATTACTGTTATATGTAGTTTTGACACAGAGTCTTTACTATCCCGGCCAGGGAGGCATTACAGTTATATGTAGTTTTGACACAGAGTCTTTACTATCCCGGCCAGGGAGGCATTACTGTTATATGTAGTTTTGACACAGAGTCTTTACTATCCCGGCCAGGGAGACATTACTGTTATATGTAGTTTGGACACAGAGTCTTTACTATCCCGGCCAGGGAGGCATTACTGTTATATGTAGTTTTGACACAGAGTCTTTACTATCCCGGCCAGGGAGGCATTACTGTTATATGTAGTTTTGACACAGAGTCTTTACTATCCCGGCCAGGGAGACATTACAGTTATATGTAGTTTTGACACAGAGTCTTTACTATCCCGGCCAGGGAGGCATTACAGTTATATGTAGTTTTGACACAGAGTCTTTACTATCCCGGCCAGGGAGGCATTACTGTTATATGTAGTTTTGACACAGAGTCTTTACTATCCCGGCCAGGGAGGCATTACTGTTATATGTAGTTTTGACACAGAGTCTTTACTATCCCGGCCAGGGAGGCATTACTGTTATATGTAGTTTTGACACAGAGTCTTTACTATCCCGGCCAGGGAGGCATTACTGTTATATGTAGTTTTGACACAGAGTCTTTACTATCCCGGCCAGGGAGGCATTACTGTTATATGTAGTTTTGACACAGAGTCTTTACTATCCCGGCCAGGGAGGCATTACTGTTATATGTAGTTTTGACACAGAGTCTTTACTATCCCGGCCAGGGAGACATTACTGTTATATGTGGTTTTGACACAGAGTCTTTACTATCCCGGCCAGGGAGGCATTACTGTTATATGTAGTTTTGACACAGAGTCTTTACTATCCCGGCCAGGGAGGCATTACAGTTATATATAGTTTTGACACAGAGTCTTTACTATCCCGGCCAGGGAGACATTACAGTTATATGTAGTTTTGACACAGAGTCTTTACTATCCCGGCCAGGGAGACATTACAGTTATATGTAGTTTTGACACAGAGTCTTTACTATGCCGGCCAGGGAGACATTACAGTTATATGTAGTTTTGACACAGAGTCTTTACTATCCCGGCCAGGGAGGCATTACTGTTATATGTAGTTTTGACACAGAGTCTTTACTATCCCGGCCTGGGATGCGTTACTGTTATATGTAGTTTTGACACAGAGTCTTTACTATCCCGGCCAGGGAGTCATTACTGTTATATGTAGTTTTGACACAGAGTCTTTACTATCCCGGCCTGGGATGCGTTACTGTTATATGTAGTTTTGACACAGAGTCTTTACTATCCCGGCCAGGGAGGCTTTACTGTTATATGTAGTTTTGACACAGAGTCTTTACTATCCCGGCCAGGGAGGCATTACAGTTATATGTAGTTTTGACACAGAGTCTTTACTATCCCGGCCAGGGAGGCATTACTGTTATATGTAGTTTTGACACAGAGTCTTTACTATCCCGGCCTGGGATGCGTTACTGTTATATGTAGTTTTGACACAGAGTCTTTACTATCCCGGCCAGGGAGGCATTACTGTTATATGTAGTTTTGACACAGAGTCTTTACTATCCCGGCCTGGGATGCGTTACTGTTATATGTAGTTTTGACACAGAGTCTTTACTATCCCGGCCAGGGAGGCTTTACTGTTATATGTAGTTTTGACACAGAGTCTTTACTATCCCGGCCAGGGAGGCATTACAGTTATATGTAGTTTTGACACAGAGTCTTTACTATCCCGGCCAGGGAGGCATTACAGTTATATGTAGTTTTGACACAGAGTCTTTACTATCCCGGCCAGGGAGGCATTACTGTTATATGTAGTTTTGACACAGAGTCTTTACTATCCCGGCCTGGGATGCGTTACTGTTATATGTAGTTTTGACACAGAGTCTTTACTATCCCGGCCAGGGAGGCATTACTGTTATATGTAGTTTTGACACAGAGTCTTTACTATCCCGGCCTGGGATGCGTTACTGTTATATGTAGTTTTGACACAGAGTCTTTACTATCCCGGCCAGGGAGGCTTTACTGTTATATGTAGTTTTGACACAGAATCTTTACTATCCCGGCCAGGGAGGCATTACTGTTATATGTAGCTTTGACACAGAGTCTTTACTATCCCGGCCAGGGAGGCGTTACTGTTATATGTAGTTTTGACACAGAATCTTAACTATCCCGGCCAGGGAGTCATTACTGTTATATGTAGTTTTGACACAGAGTCTTTACTATCCCGGCCAGGGAGGCATTACAGTTATATGTAGTTTTGACACAGAGTCTTTACTATCCCGGCCAGGGAGACTTTACTGTTATATGTAGTTTTGACCCAGAGTCTTTACTATCCCGGCCAGGGAGGCATTACTGTTATATGTAGTTTTGACACAGTGTCTTTACTAACCCGACCAGGGAGGCATTACTGTTATATGTAGTTTTGACACAGAGTCTTTACTAACCCGACCAGGGAGACATTACTGTTATATGTAGTTTTGACACAGAGTCTTTACTATCCCGGCCAGGGAGGCATTACTGTTATATGTAGTTTTGACACAGAGTCTTTACTATTCCGGCAGTTTTATGAGGTATATCGATAGCCACGCCATCACTATATATATGACGGCACAGCTTAAAAGCAATACAATTGCCAACTGGTTATATCGCTAACTTTAGCATAATTATATATTGATACCATCTGTAGGCTGCTTGTGGCCCTGCTGAAGCTTTTTATATTTTATTGGGATATTTGCTTCTTTTGTTATCTGCTTATACCTACTTTTTTCTTCACCTTCAGAACCAAGGCATTGTCCATGATGTCTTGTTTGTAATTCCCAAGTGTTTCTAGACACTACAAGGGTGCCCAGACCACCTCCATGATATTCTCTGTGATAAATGAAAAAATATCTGTGAGAAACAAAATTAAAAAAAATAAAATTTGCTTTGGGGCTCTTAGTCACTCAAACAATTAAAAGAAAGTACATATGTACTTTAACAGTTCAGCCGAATTTATGTCTACTTCAACAAAATTAAATTCGGATACAGTTGGACAGAAGAACCATGATGTACTGGCGAAAAAAATACACAGGTTGTCTTTTAACTATTGTTAAAGACACTCTGCAATCTCGAGGTAGTTATCAAGCATCACAACTACAAGGTGCCTAGACCACTTCCATGACATTCTGTGTGATAACTGAAAACAAATCTTAAACATGTTTTACCACATGTGAGATTTAAAAATAATGATTTAATTTTAACCAAAGAAACAAAAATAAAAATAAATGCTTTTTGGCTCTTAGTCACTCAAACAGTTAAAAGTAAGTGCACATGTAATTTTTAAAATGTCAACATAATTTAGTGTCTACTTCAACAAAATTAAATTCTGATACTGTTGGACAGAAAAATGGTCGCATATAACCATGATGTACTGGCGAAATAATACACATGTTGTCTTTTAACTATTGTTAAAGGCACTCCGCCATCTAGAGGTAGTTATCAAGCATCACGACTATCATGCTGATTTATTAATCCAGGACCATAACACAGGTATTCTGCCATCTAGAGGTAGTTATCAAGCATCACAACTTATTAATCCAGGATCATAACACAGGTATTCTGCCATCTAGAGGTAGTTATCAAGCATCACAACTTATTAATCCAGGATCATAACACAGGTATTCTGCCATCTAGAGGTAGTTATCAAGCATCACAACTATCATGCTGATTTATTAATCCAGGACCATAACACAGGTATTCTGCCATCTAGAGGTAGTTATCAAGCATCACAACTTATTAATCCAGGATCATAACACAGGTATTCTGCCATCTAGAGGTAGTTATCAAGCAACACAACTATCATGCTGATTTATTAATCCAGGACCATAACACAGGTATTCTGCCATCTAGAGGTAGTTATCAAGCATCACAACTTATTAATCCAGGATCATAACACAGGTATTCTGCCATCTAGAGGTAGTTATCAAGCATCACAACTATCATGCTGATTTATTAATCCAGGACCATAACACAGGTATTCTGCCATCTAGAGGTAGTTATCAAGCATCACAACTTATTAATCCAGGATCATAACACAGGTATTCTGCCATCTAGAGGTAGTTATCAAGCAACACAACTATCATGCTGATTTATTAATCCAGGACCATAACACAGGTATTCTGCCATCTAGAGGTAGTTATCAAGCATCACAACTTATTAATCCAGGACCATAACACAGGTATTCTGCCATCTAGAGGTAGTTATCAAGCATCACAACTTATTAATCCAGGATCATAACACAGGTATTCTGCCGTCTAGAGGTAGTTATCAAGTATCACAACTATCATGCTGATTTATTAATCCAGGATCATAACACAGGTATTCTGCCATCTAGAGGTAGTTATCAAGCATCACAACTATCATGCTGATTTATTAATCCAGGATCACAACACAGGTATTCTGCCGTCTAGAGGTAGTTATCAAGTATCACAACTATCATGCTGATTTATTAATCCAGGATCATAACACAGGTATTCTGCAATCTAGAGGTAGTTATCAAGCATCACAACTATCATGCTGATTTATTAATCCAGGATCAGAATCAATGAAAAATAATTTGGTTTTTTTTTGATTGTCTTCATTAGACTGCCTTAGTGAATTTTTTTTAGCAAAATATACGACAAGAGAGGTGATTTTAATTTTGATATTGTTAATTATCCCCATTTAGACCATGGGCTACTCAACTTTTCGGTACCAACTCAGCTGGCAAACTTTAAATGCTACCACCTTTTAGATATATCTTAGTAAAAAATAAATAGCCAGGATAGTTTTTCTGAAACGGTAGCTTAACAAATTATTTTTGGGCAAAAACATGCAAATTTGAACAAAAATCGCTAAAAACTGGAATAATGTTTTAAATATTATTATCATTGCAATATTAGCTGAAGCTTCTGAAAGTTTTCTGTTATATTCATATAACTTAAAAATAATATTTGAAATTAACAAAATGTGTACAGGTTGCTATTTTGAGGGGAAATCAGCAAAAAAAGCATACAAATCGCTGATTTTTGCAAATTTGAACAAAAATCGCTAAAAACTGGAATAATGTTTTAAATATTATTATCATTGCAATATTAGCTGAAGCTTCTGAAAGTTTTCTGTTATATTCATATAACTTAAAAATAATATTTGAAATTAACAAAATGTGTACAGGTTGCTATTTTGAGGGGAAATCAGCAAAAAAAGCATACAAATCGCTGATTTTTGGAATAATTATTTTAAAAAATATTGACACTTCCAATTAAACAAAATAGAAGTATTTAAAGTGTTTTCAGTCATCTAAAGATGTCCTGAGATATAGGGGATGAGGGATTTGGAAAAACTGGGATATTTTGGGCCAAAAGTTGCAAATTTGAACCAAAATACATTCATGAAAACAAATATTTGGAATGGATAAAACATATAAATCTTGAAATTTTGGGGGGAATCAATACAAAATGAATTAAAGTCGTTTGTAGTATTTCTTTAAATGTAAAGGTGTCATGAGCTACAGAAGCGACAGTCCTAAAGGATAAGATATTTGAAAATGCAATTTCTTTTGGTCCAGAATATTTAAACCAAAACTGCCGAAAACTGGACTATTTAAAATACAATTTTATTGCAATATAAGAGAGTTGAATGTTCTTTAAACATTCTATTATATTATTTTGGGTTGAGAAAAATGAAATTCAGAAGTAAACGTAGTTTTAAAGAAAACTCAGCCTGGAAAATAATATACGTCTCAAAGCTATTGTAAGAGACAATCATGATCTTAACATTTTCTTAACATCTTTAACAGAATACTACGTTTTCATCTGCCGAATGTTGACGCATGTTAACATTCTGAATCTGGTATACATGCTACAACTAACTCCCCTGCAATCACACCATGTTACAACACAGCGAAGTCTATCTTTCTGCAAGTACAGTGTAGAGTAAGTTTCGCAAGATACTTTGATAACATTCGGAAATTGTAAAGGAACAAATGGGTCATCTGTTATATCAGGCCTTATAACAAAGTCCAAGGTGTACCATCCTTATTTTAAAGGTATGTAAGACTTTCCGAGGTCTTTGTTTGCACGTGGTGGTATGCACGCAAATGTTGTACTGCTGCTGCTGCATATGTATGGGGAATACTTCTCATCAAGAGCTGACCAATTGAATCCACAACTCTATAGGATGGACATACAACAAGCCATTGTAATGAGACACTCAGCTTATATGGGTTTTGTATCTGTCTATGACTCATGTAAGTGGCGATAAGCATGCTTTACATCTTGAATTCCTAGAGAACTAGTCTTAAAAACTTGAATGGTATCAACACATATTTTGGAACGTTCAGAGGTTACCGTTTCGCCTGTGGAATTGACGTTTTCGTAGATCAGTCTACTCAGTGTAGAATGCGGCAATGATTCCGGGATCTGTAAGTGTCCGGGATGTGTACGGAGCTAAATGAAATCGTAAGTGCAACTGAATGAAATCGCAAGTATTGGAATGGAATAAGTGCAACTCTTTAAAAGTATTTGCATGGATGGATGAAAATCCATCACATTTATTGAATCCATGAATATATAACGACAAAGTTTAGCGTTATATCGATTTTATTTATAATGCCACAAAGAAGCGAAAAAGAAGCAAATCAGATTGTCCACCCTGTCACTTCAAATGATTTTTTTATTATTTTATTACTTTGCATTTGAAGGATTACAAGCCGAACCGTTTCTAAGTATGTGTTGTTAATTGTTTTAACTATCATTAAGGATTATATCAATAAGACCTAGGTCAAGTTTCACAGTGAACACTATTGACGCATCCATTGAGTAGATATTGCTTTTGATAAAAACAGAAACACTTATTTCAGCTTGATAACTCTCAGATTTTCATTAATTATACAAACAATTGTTTGCATTCCTATCATTTCACAGGCCCACAGTCATGTTTATTTACTTATCGGCAGCTTTTTTACGCTTGCGTAAAACCTTGCTTGTTATTAACTAATATCCAGTCGATAATTATTCCAGGGTCTCATTATTACAACGGATTGTTGTCATTAAAACGGCTTGTATGCCCATCCTACTGCGTTGTGGATTGGATTGGAAAATCTCACCGTCATTTATACTATAGACTGCGTGCCATTGAGACAACCTGCTCTTTAAACAATATTTAACTACCGTCTTTCAAAACACGCCTTTCATGATGCTCTGTCCTACTGCCTTAGCGGTATCTAACTTTTACTTTTCTGTCAGCAGTCATAAATTATACACAATTTGTAAATTAGTTGTTTTCGTTTAAGAACGATTTCCTACTCCCAAGAATTGAAGCAAATACTGTTGTGCTAGTCTTTCAAACATCTTAGCAACATTGCCTTTGTATCTACCCGGTGTTAACTTGCATCACGTGTAACACCCGTTAGCTGCTGTATATTTAAGGACTATTGATCTACCGTCTTTATATAAAAACAACCTCCAAAATAGATGGGGTATGATCAAGTGAAATGTTCAACCAAATGCATACTGTGTGGCATGAGCAGTGTCAACCATAAAGTACATGACAGTAATTTAATATTGTTTACGTGAACTTAATATCAGATAGAATACTTATATGGCTGAAATTGTACCTTTTATATCCGATAAGTATGACGCAATTTTAATGATGCAATTTTATTCAAAGTCTTTTTTGTGTTTTTTTTTTTAATGTCAAATAAATTGTTCCATTTATCCAGCGAGAGCAGACGAGACATCATTTACAAAATAAAATAAGCCACATTAACAGATCATCCAAATTTCGAACTGCACCATTGTAAAAAGGCAAAGATATTCCTTCAAATGCATGTGGTTTCGAAATAATCTCAATGTTATAGTATGATGACATTGACGGACTTTCTCTGTAAATATTTTATAACCGGCAACTATATTTGTTGATGTGTTAAACAGAACTCTCTGTTTGCATAGAAACATTGCCAAACAAAACCATTTGATCATTAGCATGTCTATATTCGAACAAAAATGGTCCAAACCAAATAACATATCTAATAAACTGTTCATCCGAAAGTTTCACCATACCACATGTTTCAGTTTACATTGTAAGTGCACGCTTTTCATGTGTATTATTTGTGAATTGAAGGCACATGGGATATAAAGAATATTTTTCTTCTTTTAACAGTGGTGTACTTTTAAAATTATGCTATACATATTGTCAGTGTGAAGGTGAATTTAACAATAGTATATAATTCAATGATGGAAATCACATATGCTTTTGCATATGTTAAATAAATATCTAGAAGGTTGTTCCACAAAACACTTTTATAGGCTGCCATGTGCTTATTTAACGTTATGAGCTAGGTCAGGTTGCACGTAAAGGTTTAATGGAAAGGGGCATAACTTTTCCGAAATAAAAGACAAAGTTATTAGACATGTGTAACCAATATGTCAAAATGTGGGTAGCAGCATACGGCCTGATTTAGATGGGGATGTTCCCCGAGCAACTTCTTATGGGTTCTATGTGTCTCAACTTATTCGATTTTCTAGATCTTGTACTCGAGTTGAGGACTTTACTATTCGTATTCTTTGTATAATTAAAAAACTACTCCATCAGGGCTACCGTTACCATAAACTTCGTTAAACCTTTTCAAAATTTTATTATCGTTACCCTGAAATTCTTTCCAAATATAAAAGTAATTTAAGAACTCTTCTGCGACAGCCTGACTTATATGGTGACGTGATTTACAAACGGCGTAAGATCCTTGGTCACTTTCATACTATCTTTGTTAAACTTGTTAAAAGGTTTATCAAAAGAGATTATCCCTATCATTTTGCAGGCTTTCCTCTTTAATTCTGCGATGACCGGAAATGCTGTGGACCCTATGATGACGTCTACCTAAAGCCCGAAATGGCGGTGACGTTTGATGTTTGTCTGCACTCTTGTCTTGTCTTGTCGTGCCCTCAATGGTTCGTTCTCTTGTTGCTCTGGCTTCTGCAAAGTCATTTAATACCTTCATTGTGGCTTTCTAGGCTATTGTTTTTTTGTATTTATATATACACGGGCATCTTCGTGTTTGACTTATATTGCCTATTAATGCTGCCTTGTTGGTTAGAGAATAGTTCATGGCGGGAATTTCTTTATTTACACTGTCCCGTTTATTCGGATGACAGTAGTGTAAGTGTGAGGTTTGGTGCTGTTTTTTGTTTCTGTGTGTGTTTGTGGTTGACTGTCGTCCTTGAATACTACTTTTCCTGTTCGATTGTTATATCTATATTAGCTTTAGATATATTACTGTTGCAAATTAATCAACAATTGGTAATAGGTTAAACTAATTTACTTTGAAATATTCAATTAAGTAACACTGTTATACTTTTATCTCACCTGATTGTAAAACTATTTTCCTTTTCTTTTAATTACTCACACAGCACAGAAGCGCACCTGCAAATAATCCCCGTGACGGGTGCTACAGTATCAGAAGATAGAGATAATGAATAATAATAATTTGCAAACATGCAAGTTCTGTAGAAAAACAAATGGGACGCCGTGACATTAACATAAATCAAAATTGCCCTGTGTCCCTTTAAAGTTTAAATAACTGAGGAAGAGTATATCTACCATATGCTTTCAGTTCTGTTGTG
Organism: Cyrtodaria siliqua; assembly: GCA_037043455.1. Lineage (NCBI taxonomy): Eukaryota > Metazoa > Mollusca > Bivalvia > Adapedonta > Hiatellidae > Cyrtodaria > Cyrtodaria siliqua. Next base: position 53,153 of record JAWPHD010005431.1, on the reverse strand, counting down.
TTTCTGTTTCTGACGTGGTCAAGAGCTGCTAACCAGTTCCTGGCATGATACACTGGAGGATGTATGTGTATCAAAACGTGTTGATGGAATCCTTCAATCTTTGAGTGAATGTCAAGCCTGAGGATACAGGCACTTCAAAACTATATAAGGCGTAGGTTCAGCTATATTTTCACTGTCACCATATAAGGCGCAGGTTCAGCTATATTTTTACTGTCACCATATAAGGCGCAGGTTCAGCTATATTTTTACTGTCACTCATGCTTCTGTAGCTGTCAAAATAATTTATAAACACAATAATTAAAAAAAAATCAATATATAGTTCTTGACCATAATTGGTCTGATAGGTTTTTTTCATGTAGGGATATCCTTAAAAAATAATAATTGGTTTGCTGTGCTCCGACTCGGAGAAATCGTAATTATATACACACACTTTACACGAACCATTCTGACCTAAAAGTCGATTTATTTCCTCCACTTGGGAGATTACCATACTACATTGTGAGACATATCGAGTAATGACATTATGGGATTATGGCAAATATGTAATTTCAAAAAAGCATATAAAACGTGACAAAGGGAACAACTATTATATAAATATGCACATGAACACCCATACTCGCACACAAACACACATATATACATGTACGCATACATACGCATACTCATTTATGCATCCATATACTAGCTTACGCGCTCACCCACGTAAAAGTGGGCCATATATCCAGTCGCTATAATGCGACTGTGCTGGTTTCCATATTATACGTTGTATATTCCCGTTTTGACCACCCTTAATCACGAAATCGAAAACTGAAGAAAGAAGGGCGCGGGGACGTTTTTTTTCCCACCATTAACGGTTCGAGCCATTACGGGTACGTTAGTCAACGTAGTCTTTACATTGAGTACTTTTAATGCTATGTTTAAGGCAATCATGTGTGACATCAGTAATACAAAGTGGACTGACACGGCGTCCTTCATTAAAGAACCAGATAAATAGATTAAAGGGACACACGGCAATCTTAAAGCGTTTGAAATGGGTGTCTCGATTTATATATCCAGTATCATTTTTACTTTAACCCTGGTTTCATTTAAATAAATCAAATTTAAAGTATTCACTAATTCATCTTATTATACTATAAGTTTTAATATACTATTGGTGCAATAATATCAAAAATTAATAATATGCAAAAATAAATTGCTGAATGCTATTCTTATAATTACTATTAATGATTGAACAAATGCGAGTTATGCAGAAAAACTAGCGGGACGCCGTGAGTTTTTAAAAAATAAAGATTGCCATGTGTCCCTTTAAAAAAGTAAGAGTAGAGAGTCTCTGTAGTCTTCTGCTTCTTTTTGCTCGCTTTGAGAAAATGGCGGACAATTAACGTAGAGTTTGCATCGTTTGTGGAGATTTATATTGTTTCACGATATAATGAGTGCATGAGTTGTATGCATTAGAAGGACACAATGTCATCTTGTTTACGTTTTTAAACAAAGCTATTTTGAAATCAAACATATTTCCATGCTAGTATAGTGAACGTAAATCCCGATAGACAGAGGTTATAAAAGCATGTTATTCAAACACAAAATAACAAAATAACTTATTTCCGTAACGGGAAATAACTAGCCACAATCTAAATTATTCAAAGTTTACAAGTTGTATTACTTAACGTTCACGGTATGGCACATTATTGATTGACACTTATTAACATTAATAACGTGAGCAATCTTTTTAAAAACAACACATACTGGATATTTTTGTTTTCATTGTTTTAAAACTAGCAGCACGCAGCAAAGCATACTAGACAGACTAAACAACATTTGCCAACATTAAAACATCAGCTTATCTGAATAGGCATGAAAATCGAAAGAACAAAATAAAACTTGATTTGGCGTGATGAACACGCGTATGGGATGAATAAACACGCGTATGTGATGTATAAACACGTGTATGGGATGAATAAACACGCGTATAGTCGCTATGAGCATCTTCAACCATAAATTCCTAAATGTGCTATCCAACTTATTTCACGTTATTTTTTCACATATTTTATCAACACACTTTTGCTTCATACCTACTTCCGATTTTCTGATCTGCCATTGTGGGAATGTCATATAATACATGCTTAGTTGCCTCGGTTGTCAATCCATCAGAGTATGCCGTTTCTAGGTAACAAGAAAACTATGATGACGTCTTATTAAGGTTCACACGTTCGAATTGTTGTTTAGAAGTACGTGGGTTAATCTCAGACCACGGCATGTTTGTGTATATATTGCACTGTTTGTGTATATATTGCACTGTTTGTGTATATATTTCACTGTTTTAAAAACCGAGTAGCTAAGACACCTTTACAGAGGGAAACAAATCAGAGGATGGTTTGTAATCAGTCGTTAGATACACAAACCTGAGTCAGCGATAATGCGATTAAGAGAAGAGCAGAAAGACACGATAGGGTTTCCTATAGTAAACTGTAGGGAACTGGCTCCACAATTTGACGAAGGTATGTCACTTTTGCCATTTTCTTGTTAATCTATTACATGCAACTCATAATGGGTATGTGAAGCAATAACGATGTAACAAATGTAATCAGGAAACAGGTATTGTACTCGTCTTTATTATTCTGAGCTTCGGAATAAAAAACGACCTTGCTTTAACTACATTTCCATTGATACTGCGCCGCACGAGCTGAAAATGACCAATTGTGTTAGCGTGTCTTTAATATAATAAAGTTCCTTTTAACGAACAATGACGCACTATTGGTAAGGTAGCCTAAATGGATTTGATCATGAGATATCGAATTATTATACGACAGTTGTCATGATTTGATACTAAACGAACTGAGGACACATCTTTACAGTTTATACTATATTGCTATGCACGATGTTTAGTACGAGCTTATTTTGCGGTTGTAGATTTGCAAGGTGCTTTTGACATCATTTGGTGAGCCAGTTCGTGGGAAACATTACTAAAATATTACCAAGGTGAACATGCTGACTCTTATAACCAAGGTAAACATGCTGACTCTTATAACCAAGGTAAACATACTGACTCTTATAACCAAGGTAAACATGCTGACTCTTATAACCAAGGTGAACATGCTGACTCTTATATAGACTGGTGCCCAATCGTAACTATTCAAGAATGTACGACCGGTATGCACCAATTGTATAGGTGAAGGTCGTTTGAGCAAGTGCACGTAACCAAAACAAAAATGGCGTCCACCATTGAGAAAATCCTCGGCGTTCGCTTAAAAAAAGAGCAAAAATCTGCAATAGAAGCAGCTGATGGAAATTACTCGTCTGTGTTTTGTCAACTGGGTTTGGGAAGTCCAAAATTATCAAAGGTTTGGCCCATTTGACATGTGATGGCGTAATTTTGATAATAAACGGACTTTCGCCAAGTTTCGGGAATTATTAATCAGCAACACAGTATCTTCCCAAATAGTTTTGTCCTTTCTTTCCTGCGAGTTTTTGAAGCAGATGAAATTTAAAGAGTTGGATGCTTTGGTATGAAACATTGTTATAACATTCTGAACATGTTTATGTTACAATTTTTTTTTTAGTTCGAACCTGTTTTGACACTGTCCGTAACACTTAATCACACACTAATTATGTTCTCAAACCAGTGTATTAGCCAGCCAGCCGTCGTCTTTTGCACAGCCTTTTTTGAAAAATCGCGGCCAACATTTGGAGGAGTGGGTGGGGGAAAATTAGTATTTTTTTTTTTACTAAACAACATTTCCAAACTCTTACTTTCTCAATATTGTTATGTTTTTATATACATTTATAGAAGAAATATGAAATGCACCTTTTTCTATTTTATCTGTGGAAATAAATTACCCCAGAGACACCCACTAATTGGTGCGTAACACGTGTTAGCAAATTATTTTGCACACCCTGTTTGCATATTAGCACATTAGCACACCCAGTTCTTGAATTTCTGCCTAATACACTGTCTCAAACATTACACACTAAACATTATTGAATATTTACTAATTAGAAGCAAGTTTGTTTGACGGAATTTAATTGCGCAGCGGAACAAAAAAAAAACAACCCCTTTTGTGCATTTCACGGTTTGAACTCGCAGCCAAAACTAAAATTACACTCGCAGTAATAATAGTGAGCGTGAAGTAGTCGACATCGCTCCCGACTGAGCTAACTGGGCTATTGAGTCGTCAAAAAAATGAAATAAAAGCAAACTGATATACATAATCAGTTTGATTTCGTATTCGGCAGTGCCCAGGGCTCGCACTGGGATGCGCAAATGGTGCCAAATGCGCATACAAATGAAATATGGCACAAGAAAAAACAAATTTGCGAAAGTGATTTGCGCAAAATAATGTATTATATACATCAAATCTCTTCTTTCCAACTGAAAATTAAAAAAAAAGGATGCGGGAAGGGATGACCACCCCACTTCCACAGCCCACCCCGCTTCCACCGCAAAAATGCCACCACTCCTTAAAAAAAACCTGGGGAAAGCTCTGTTAGTTACCTAAGCTTCCAATTCCTAAATGTTTCAAAATGTTCTAACATGATTTTTACTATAGAACAATACATGTGACTCTAAAAATTCTATCTGTAACCTCAGTTTGTTTTAGTTAGTAAGCAGGGTTATAGTTAAGTATCTCCAAATGATTTGATTTGAGGACCACGTTAACTTGAAATTTCACGTAATGAGTTTGTGCCATAAAGAAAGTATTTGGCTCCAATGTTTTCAATTTGGCTCTATTTTTTTTCATTTGGCGAAAGTAGTTGCGCAAAGAAAAAAATAGCCAGTGCAAGCACTGTGCTTATGTTTACATTTCAAAAATGGAATTGTTGAACTTTTTTAGTGTTAAAAATAAGGAAAATATTCAGAGTGAAAGCAAAAGTGAAAGTGAAAATAAAACGAGGAAAAAATGTAGAATGTGAAACACAGCCAATCAAAAAGTCAAAATCATCTGGTGTAGTGGATAAAACATAAAAATAAAATGTTTATACTGATTCACATGTTATTTATTTTTTGCATTTAAATTACGCAATACACACTCTAGATACGCCCCTTTTTTGAGATGAAACCGTATTTGTTTTTTATGTCCCACTTGGTTGGGCATATAGATTTGCACTTGTCCGTCCGAACCAAAAACTGGTGTCAGATCCTCTTCCATTACTATTTAACCCACGGTCGCCAGACTTTACAGGAATGTTGACCAGCAAGTGTAATCTGGATTTCCTGGCCCTGTCATTACATTATCGGGTCAGGCATACGCTGAAAATGGCGACACCCACTAAGTATAACTCAAGGGGGGAAATGTAGTTGATGGACCATTTCAGAGATATTGCGAATTTAAGCTTTTTAATATGTATAATAATAGGTCCTCAATTTTATATCGATGTTCTTTTAATGGTTTTATGATTTAACGAGTGTGTTCGAAACGCCTAATTTCGGACATACAGCAAATTTGGATAAAATGATTTTATTATATAGAATTCAATGAATACGGACCGTAAGATCACCGAAAATATATATATATGCTAAGAAGATGAAATAAAAGTGTTTTTATTATGTTAAAGTGTTAATAAAAAGAATGCACTTAAAAAATGTCCTATGTTGATACATAGTAAATGTGTTCATTTTTGTCATAATGTGTTTACCTTCAAATCTTGTCCAAACCTGGCAACAATGAGTTGGATGGAATCCAATGACACCCCTGCTTCAAGCAGATAATACTTCATATCTGTCATTGTGTGTGTGTGTGTGACTCTTTTTTAAATGAATTATTTGATATTCACAAACCACACAAGACAGGTATCAAGGGGGACCAGGAACCATGGACCTTTTATATGATAGGATATACAAATTGAAAATTATATCCAGTGATATCCCAATGTTGTATAGGGCATTTGTAAACTTTTATCTACTTTTACAAAAAATTCAACTCATTTACCTCGATATATTGTGATAAATCATTGTTCAGAACAATATATATTTCTTTTCATAAAAAGTTTTAGGGTTGGCCCCTTAAAAATTATGCGTAATTGCAATGAACACATGAAATGAGTAACACTATAATTATGTGAATGATTTTAGCAAATGTTTTAATGTACTGTTTTGTATGTACAGCTCAGTAAATATGCCAGGCCTCTGCCAGGACTCAAACCTGGATCTCTTTTCTAAAAGAAAAGCATGCTTCCTTGCACTACAGAGATTTATCCCAACAGAACAAACTGAGCGTACAAAAACTAGCCAAAATTGGATTAAAGAAACTAATTTAACCCGCCAAATAGTGATGTACCGATTAATTGATTGTAATTTGATAATGATGATCGATTATGAAAGTCTATAATCGACCATCGGTAAAATACTTATCACTCATCGGTAAAATGTAAAAATGCACTTTAATTACTATTAAAATAGAAATAAACATGATTTAATAATCCAGGAGACAACAGTTAGGAAATTATTGATACACACTTTTGAAAATGAGCATATACACAAATAAATGCATTTATAGCAGTTACAATTACATACTGATTAAAATGGCAATGTCATCAGAAACAAGACAGGAAAGAACACATACTAAATCAGAAATTATTCTAAGTTCAAGGCCTCAAACTCCGATTAACATACACACGATATACTTTGTATTGACGGATTATAACCGATGATTGATCGGTTACATCCAACCGATTGTAACCAATGTTCGATTGTAAATTTCAACCGAATGCCCATCACTACCGCCAAATAATTGCAAAATTATACTACAAAGCTGTTTATCAAAACTCTATCCGGGTTTTCAGTGCATATAATAATGTATATGTGCTGATTAAAAGTATAGATTTATTCACAGGTTCTTAACATCTGTGATGAATATGCATAAAATGAATTATGAGTTTATGGTCACCAACTCGAACAACTTGCTCGTCTCTGGCTCCATCATTTTCCTCCAGCAGGAAGACCACCACTGGCCACCTGCCTGGTCGGTTCATAAGCTGACTTGAATTGATGTAAATTGTTATGGTATTATGTACCTTGCCAAATGAAGATTATTATTTGTGCACCTCTTTACATGTGAATATACAATTATCGCAGCTAGGTGGGCTGGCATGTCTCAGTGGATAGCGCTGTGGACTTGAAATTGGATGATCCGGTTTCAAGCCTCACATGAGCCACTGAGATTCATCGGTTCTTAGGCAAGACACTTTCCCTTAGTGCGTCTGTCTGAAGGGGGTGTAAACTGGGCAGTCTTGTGCAGCAGAGTCTATTCTTCGACCATCTATCCTAGAGCAGCTGCACGTTAAACCAACACAGAAATCTAATTACTAAGCAAAAAAAAATTAGATGTTTCCGGTGGCTGACCGACCCTATTTTTAAGGGGCCGACCCTAAAACGTTTTATGCATAAAGGATTTTTTTCCTTCAGAATGTTCTGAATGATGATTTATCACATAGCTTACATCATGGAAGTGAACCATAATATTATTCTATATTTTCTGTAATCCACAGGGCACTGGTGGTATAACTATGCAAATTATTACAGAATTACACAGCAAAAGTGTAAAATATTTAGATAAGTGATTTGCCTGGTTTTTTTTTTCAGAAATAGGTGAAGAGGCCCAAGCCCTTCAATAGGGGGAAAGTTGCGCAATCTTTGAATTAAAGGGGAAAAAATAATGCTATTTCGAGATATATGGGTGAACAATGTATTAGGCAGAAACTGAAGATTTGCGTGTGCAAATATGAAAAAAAAGTATATTTTAGATAAACTGTCTTCTATAAATGTATCCCAAATATAACAATGCTGAGAAAGTTATAAAGGGAAATAATGTTAAGCAAAACAAAAAAAACATCAATTAGAGTTTTCAAGAAGTAATCGCCACAAACTTGTTTTTTAAAAATCTATTTTTAGATTTGGTGGCCATCTTGCATTTCACATCAACATGAATTTTTGCTAGGATCAACTAGACTTCATGGGCAACATTTCTGTTAAGTTTCATGAAAATCCTTTCAGTAGTTTCAGAGGAGTAGTCGCTACAAAAAAAGTTTACGGACGGACAGACGGACACCGCACCACGGCATAAAAATACTAATATCAGTTAACAGTAATTTTAAAAGCTTTTGTTCTTTCATCATTCAGAATAACAGACAACTGTTACAGTCAATAAATCCATTTTTACGATATGTTGGGGTAACATGTTCTTTCTTCATTCGGCGTAACAGTAAATCATTTTTCTCATTGACAGATAAAACTAGAAATTGTTTTTGTCCATGGAAAAATGTATGGCTCCCCCACTCGCCCGAACAGACATAATTGACGACTCTAGGTCCAACCGTTCTCTATTGATCTGAGATCGTTTTGATATTCACTATCAAAAATATGTGTGGTTCAGGTAACCGGACCGACCCTATTTTTTTAAGGGCCGCGACCCTTAAACTTTTTATGCAAAAATTAAAAATTAAAAACAATTTTTTTTTTTTTTTTTTAAATAAATAAAAAATAAAATTTAATTTTTTTTAAAAAAATTAAAAAAACAAAAACAATACGGGTCATCTACTGGTCATGACCAACCATCCTTCCAAGTTTGAGGACCCTAGGTCCAACCATTGTCTTTAAAAAAAAATATCCGTCCCATGGCAAGCTAGCGGGGAAAAAAGTATCGTCCCATGTACTGCAACTTCACCGCACACTTGTCTGCCACAGCTTTGCAGCAATGTTTGCCGCAGAGTTGTAGCAAACAGTCGCCAGAAGCCTATATTTTTGGTAAGGGGGCCTTTTATGGTCCTTTTATGATCACTGCTTCAATATTTGTAATTGTTTAAAGCATTTTGGGGGGAAAGAATTTGACTTTAAAAAAAATGTACGTCCCATGGCAAGCTAGTGGGGAAAAAAGTATCGTCCCATGGTTTGTCGCGACAAAAAAGTGCCTGTCCCATGCCATTTTGCACCAGTCCCAAACCCCCAATAAATATTTCCTGGTCCCTTAGATCTTGCCAATTCTATATGCTGTCTTATAATTACAAATGTCAATGACTAAATTACCTTGAGATTGTGACTTGTACTATCCCAGTATAAATCTGCTACATAATCGACCCTGGATTTTGCACAACCTTGCAGAGAAGGAACATGCACTGAAAAAATATGGGCATGTAAAGTATGTTTGCATATTAAAATTTATAAATTGAAAAACAATTGGACAAATATTTAACCCAAAATGTTTACTATACAGTATACTACACCACAAAAATCTACATTGAAAACCTGCGTTAAGGCAGGATTATTATTTTGATCTTCAATTCTTTCAGAACTATGTCAAACCAGTTCAGTAGACGTACACATACATGTATGTAAACACATGTAAACATTCTGTAGATTGTAACATCTTGTAACATCTCAAAATAAAAGAAGTAATAAGACACAAATGTGAGATTCATAGAACCAACCTGTTTAGAAAAATATCAGGGACATTAACTGTATGTACTGTTTTCCAAAACATTGTGTCATGCGTTTTAATTCAGAATATTTCTAAGCTGTCGTCAAAAACATAACAACAAAAACTGACATTTTGTATGACCTGGATTCCGCTTTTTCAATGCAGCGTACTGGAAAGAGGGAACCATGCGATTTACTGCATACCGGGCGTCTTTGGCGACTATGTGTCAAGGACGTCAGGGGACCAGTCTAACTCTTATAACCAAGGTAAACATGCTGACTCTTATAACCAAGGTGAACATGCTGACTCTTATAACCAAGGTGAACATGCTGACTCTTATAACCAAGGTGAACATGCTGACTCTTATAACCAAGGTAAACATGCCGACTCTTATAACCAAGGTAAACATGCTGACTCTTATAACCAAGGTGAACATGCTGACTCTTATAACCAAGGTAAACATGCTGACTCTTATAGGTTTACCACCACCAATTACATGTAAACCTCCGAGGTGTAGTCGAATGTAGTTCCTATAATAAAAAGTAATCCCTCCTTTTTCGATGGAAATGGGCATTATAAGTAGGGGAAAACTTCCCATTTCTATTCGATTTTGTGGTTATATGTATAAGAAGCGTATTAATAGGTTTTACTGGATCACTGATGAACATTTTCGAAATTTCGACTCTATGCTTACACTTTGTGAGCAATGAAAACAGTCGATCAATAAAAACAGCTGTACCCTTGACCTGTTTAGTAAACAAACAAGAACTTTCTTACATGTCTTGTGACCCCACGTTTTCTGGTGATTTTTCAAGTGGAAAAATAGTTTTCTATATGAACATTACACTGCTGCATTATCCATACTTGAGTTGAATTTGCAGCAAATCATTAATATGTGACACTTTAACATTGGTGTCTATGGGGAAAATAATTAGTGCTTTCATACCTATAAGAGATGCGTGCTTTAATTAGGACTCGCTCAGATTCGTACCTAGGGACACTTTTCCGATTACAGTTGGTAAAATAAGCTCAGAAATAAGTTTTCCATAGTTTATTACATAAGTTTTGAGCGTTTTTAGTCCAATTTTGTCTATAAAAGCCGTAATTTTGAGTTTCATTTTTTTTTCGTGTTTAAAATGACGTACTGGTGAAGTGTTTGCAGTTGAACTATGTCTTTTTGGTATCAACATGTAGGGTTGCATGTTTGCAACATGTTTTCATGAATTAAATCTGCATGACAACAGGTTTGGTAGGCATGAAACCACTAAATCTTTCCCCTACCCCCCTGAAATAGGATACTGTGAAAAATGAAGATTTGTGTAAAAGGTAAAATATTATTCCTTATCATTCAAACTCGACTTGGTAGCGTTCAGCTAGTATCAATTCTGATTTTAGCGGTATTTTTGGCATTATTAAGCTCGTATTCGCTGCTATAATCAGGTATGGTACCACCAATTTTGAAGAATTTGACTGAAAAATCAATTTTGGCATGAAAATCGACATAAATTGGCATATTCATCGTCCTAATTGTACCTAAAATGCGTATTTTATTTATGTCCATTGAATGTTCTAAACATTTGATCTATTTAATATGGTGTATTTACAAGAAATGCCGTTTGGTATGACAATTCAGATAGTGTAAAATTTAAAAACAACAACTGACTTTTGTCGATTTCAGACAATTGTCCTTGGTATTCACAAGACCATATCTCGGCTAATAATCATTCGATTTGCATGAAGTAGGTGTTTTTAAGCTTGTTATGAAAATGACAACACAAAATCCTCATTTAAGAAACATCTGAACATGTTTTCTCCTCTTATAAGAGATGCGTGCAGTAATTAGGACTCGTTCAGATTCGTACCTAGGGACACTTTTCCGATTACAGTTGGTAAAATAAGCTCAGAAATAAGTTTTCCATAATTTATTACATAAGTTTTGAGCGTTTTTAGTCCAATTTTGTCTATAAAAGCCGTAATTTTGAGTTTCATTTTTTTTTCGTGTTTAAAATGACGTACTGGTGAAGTGTTTGCAGTTGAACTATGTCTTTTTGGTATCAACATGTAGGGTTGCATGTTTGCAACATGTTTTCATGAATTAAATCTGCATGACAACAGGTTTGGTAGGCATGAAACCACTAAATCTTTCCCCTACCCCCCTAAAATAGGATACTGTGAAAAATGAAGATTTGTGTAAAAGGTAAAATATTATTCCTTATCATTCAAACTTGACTTGGTAGCGTTCAACTAGTATCAATTCTGATTTTAGCGGTATTTTTGGCATTATTAAGCTCGTATTCGCTGCTATAATCAGGTATGGTACCACCAATTTTGAAGAATTTGACTGAAAAATCAATTTTGGCATGAAAATCGACATAAATTGGCATATTCATCGTCCTAATTGTACCTAAAATGCGTATTTTATTTATGTCCATTGAATGTTCTAAACATTTGATCTATTTAATATGGTGTATTTACAAGAAATGCCGTTTGGTATGACAATTCAGATAGTGTAAAATTAAAAAAAAAAAACTGACTCTTTTGTCGATTTCAGACAATTGTCCTTGGTATTCACAAGACCATATCTCGGCTAATAATCATTCGATTTGCATGAAGTAGGTGTTTTTAAGCTTGTTATGAAAATGACAATACAAAATCCTCATTTAAGAAACATCTGAACATGTTTTCTCCTCTTATAGGTTTACCACCACCAATTACATGTAAACCTCCGAGGTGTAGTCGAATGTAGTTCCTATAATAAAAAGTAATCCCTCCTTTTTCGATGGAAATGGGCATTATAAGTAGGGGAAAACTGCCCATTTCTATTCGATTTTGTGGTTATATGTATAAGAAGCGTATTAATAGGTTTTACTGGATCACTGATGAACATTTACGAAATTTCGACTCTATGCTTACACTTTGTGAGCAATGAAAACAGTCGATCAATAAAAACAGCAGTACCCTTGACCTGTTCAGTAAACAAACAAGAACTTTTTTTTTTTTTTTTAATTTCAATCACCAAATTAATGGTGATCCATTTATTCACCCCGTCATAGGTTTGTGAGGGTCCGGGTGGGCCACCCCTCAGCAAACCGTACAGTTATATGATAAAATATGCGTCAAATATGTATTTAAATATAATACAACAAATATTTACAGAAGCTAGACTAAAAGCATATCTTAATATAGACATAAACAAATGGGGAGGTTTTTTCTTTTTTTACGATTTCAGAATGAGTGCAAACATGAATATTGGCCAAATTTGTTAAAGGGAGGCATTGCCATATGTATATATTTCAAAATATCTTCAGTGGATAATATGTCATGATTGGCATGTATCCCTTTAAAAATTGGAAGACATTTAATTTCACAATCTTCAAATGATAAACGTTACTTATTTATTATTTTTTGCATTCATTCTAAAATCGCAAACAAACTTTTTCTTTTCAAAAAACCCAGTGGATGATTTACATATATTTATATTGAAAAAAGTTATGTTACATAGACACTCACAAATATTAGAACAATGAGACATACATGTGACTTTATACCAGACCTATGTAATATCTCCACTGAGTTTTTCTATTATATTCTTGGAAAAAAAGTTGTGGTATATAAAAAAAAAAAGGACAAGATGTTTCTATGGAGATGTGACTCTTCATTACTCAATGGGAACAGTGGGAAACGTAGTGCAACAATATATTTACCGTTGTTATTTACTAAAAGCACAGAGTAACATTTAGCGAAAAAGGATCTGATTAGTGTAAAAGGGTTTTATATGCCAACCAGGGCTTTTCAAATTTTTCCAATTGATTATTTTTAATAGCGTTTATTTTTTCAGTATGATATAGGTATTTAATTTGTGGTTTAACATTTTCAAAGAATGGCAATCTCCCATCTAACTTGCACTTATATATGAAGTATTTTGCATGTAGAAGTAATTTATTTAAAACAATGTCATATTGAATGGAACCAAAAATAATAATTTTCATAGTCCATTCCGGTTGAATTTGTATATTCTTTTCTGTGCAAGTAAACATGAAATTATCCCAAAATGTTTTTGAATATCTGCATTCCCAAAATAAATGAGTAATGGTTTCTGAAGTATCAGTGCAAAAACTACATGAATTGTCATTTTTTATTTTCATTTTTGTCAGAAGGAGGTTTGTGGCAGTAATTCTGTGATTCATTTTTACTTGAAACCATTGTAACTTTGTATCTTTTTTGCAAGTGAAAGGTATTTTAAATAGTTTATTCCAATCTCTGTCTATATTTAAACCGTACTGACCCCATTTTGCAATAGATGTTGGTTGCACACCTGATTTATTTAAAACTTCATAAATAGGGCGACAGGCCTTTTTTGTTCCAGTTATGAGAGAAACTGCTAATGGGCAAACAGGGTTTTCTAGGTTGATGGCCAGATGTGCAAAATTCAGATTTTGAAGGTACTCCCTAATTGCCGCAGTCATACCTTCATATTCTATAAAATTTGAAAGTATGCTAAACTTTTCTATAAATAGTCTAAAAGAAAGCAGATTACCATTGTTATCCATTAGATCATTAATAAATATAATACCTTTGTCATACCATCTCTTATAAAATACACTTGATCTTCCGATCTTAATGTTATTGTTGTACCATACCGGCTGTGTTAGAAATTGTTTCCATGACAGTGGTTTAACATTTAATAGAGTATCCAGACTTGTGTATACATCCTTCCAAAAGGGATTGCATATATTTTGCAATTTATTTTTTATATAATCATTACCCAGAAATAACATCTTAGTCGTAAATGGATACATATGTTTATGGATTTTTATACATTTTTTATCTCCTACTAGGAATCTTCTAATCCATGTTAGTTTCAATGAATATATGAATTGTTTAATATTAATCATTCTTAATCCCCCATGTTCATAATCTTGGGTTACAACAGTTCTCTTTATTTTGTCTGGGTGATTATTCCATAGGAAATTAAAACACATATCTTGTAGTATTTTAATCTGACTGTCAGGTGGATTTGGTAAAGATGAAAATAAATGGTTTAATTTTGATAAAGCTAAGCTCTTTATGACAGTAATCTTTCCAATCGGTGTGAGTATTCTTTTTGACCAAGATAGTAGTAATGATTTAATTTCTTTTATTTTTCTATCGTAATTTAATACGACTAGACTATGTAGGTTCGTTGACATTATGATACCAAGGATCACAAAGTCACCTTGATCCCAATTTAAATTTACATCTTTACAAAGTTTAGCCTTTGAGCCTTTATTTTTCCCAAACCATATAACTCTAGTTTTATCAACATTAACATTAAGACCTGATATTTCTGCATAGAATTTTAAAACAATTAGGGCATATTTAAGTGATTTTTCAGTGCCATCTAATACCAAGGAGGTATCAACGGCATATTGAGAAATTACATATTCAGTGTCCCCTACTTTGACTCCTGTGATGTCTTTATTTGTCCTAACCAGTAAAGCTAATATTTCAACACATAAGATAAAAATATATGGGGAGAGCGGGTCTCCCTGTCGGCAGCCTCGGTGAATAGAAAACCATTCTGATAAGTGACCATTAACGGAAATGCAGGATTTTATATTAGTGTAGAAAACCTTTATCCACTTCCTTATTCCTTGTCCAAATTGAAAAAAACATAATACCTGATCAATAAATGACCATGAAAGTGTATCAAAAGCCTTTTCAAAATCTACAATAAGAAGTAGTCCAGGTATATCATTTTTTTCAGTATAATAAAACAAATCGTATATAGAACGTGTATTTTCACCTATATATCGCCCTGCCAAAAAACCAGTCTGATCATCGTTTATAAGTAGAGGTAAAAAATTTTTAAACGCTGCGCAATGCATGCTGACGCTAATTTATATGAGCAATTTAATAAAGAAATTGGTCTCCAATTTTTTAAGTATTGTTTATCTTTGTTTGTTTTTGGAATGCATGTTATAATTCCTTCTTTTTGCGTGATTGAAAGTTCTCCTTTTAATAAACCATGGTTAATAGATCTCAAGAGGAAAATTCCTATATCTTCCCAGAAAAAATTGTAAAACTCCATGGTATAACCACTAGAGCCTGGGCTCTTGAGATTTTGTGCGTTTTTTAAACAAAATAATAATTCTGATAATTCTATTGGGCCTTCTAGTGTATTTTGTAGCTCTCTAGTAAGTTTTGGTATATGACTATCTTTAAACAGTTCATTTAAATTTACATGTTTACTGGTCTATGTGTATACAATGATTGATAAAAATTCCTAGTTTCTTTTAAAATAGCATGTTGATCTTTTAGGACTTTGCCTTCAGTAGAAATGAGAGAGGGTATACATTTACTTATAAAGTTCCTGTTTTCTAAGTTGCAAAAATATTTTGTGATTTTCTCCCCTTCATCTAACCATTTTGCTTTAGATCTTATTTTTCAGTAAATAAATGTTCTGATATTAAAAAGAAGTCTAATCTTGCCATTTTATTAGTATTTGGGCGTCTCCATGTGAACCCCTTTTTATCGAAATTTAGTTCTCTCCAGCAGTCTACTAAGTTACATTCATCAATCAGATTTTTAACATTTTCCCTAGCATTAGGGTTATTTATATTTATGTAGTTAAAAGTATCAATTTCAGGGTTTAAAACCAGATTAAAATCTCCCCCCAGAAAAGTTTCGTTTCCATATCTATCAATATCTTGCTTTATGTTTGCATACAAATCTGGTTTATCTTTATTGGGACCATAAATATTTATTAAGGTCATCCTTTTCCCATTAATTGTAACATCTAGAATAAGTTTGTTACCATCTGAGTCCCCTTCTCTTTTATGTACTTTGTATTCAAAATTGTTATTAAATAAAATTGCAACCCCTCTAGACTGACTATTAAAATTATTAAAAAAACATTCGTATCCCCACTCTACATGTATATAGTTTTCGTCTTTAAGTACAAAATGTGTATCTTGAAGAAAATATACAGAAAATGACTTTTGTTTTAAAAATGGAAGACGTCTTTACGTTTGTTTCTATCACCAAGGCCTTGGACATTCACTGAAATAAATGATACCTTTTCAGACATAATTCAGAAGACTGTGTTTTGACAAATACTGGCGGTTGGTCAGACTACACTGAACCTTGTGCAAATAGTTTAATATAAAAAATAGAATCAACATAATCATAATATAGAGTATATTAAAACATTGTTCCCTATGGTCTGTTCCCACTGAAGTGTCAAAAGAAATAAGAAAGAGCATTTAAAGAGATAAAAAAGTAAGGTATTTTTACATAAAAGAAAAAGGGAGTTATCCATTGGACTTCGGAAAATTTCATAGATTAAATCCACACACTGAAAAAAAAAAAGCATAACAAAGACGTGGACAACTACGAAATGTAGTGGTGCGTTCCATGTAACTTGGCTGAGTATTCATTTTACAATTTAAACTTTATACTGTTACTTCTAGAACAACACATTTTACCACATAAAACAACAAAAGCAACTTCAGAGTCTCAAAATGATTACAATATACTCATGATGATATATACAACAGACAAGAAAAACTTTGCATCCATCAAAAAATAACAACAACGACAACAAGTATTCACAATATTTTACATCTTCACTCCAATTATTTAAGATAGACTAGCCTATTAAAAACGAAGTGCGGCATTCAAAAAATTAAGTATTTATTCCGCCTGTGAGATTTTTGAAGACGTTACATATATTAAATATAAACCATTGGACAAATCAAGGTAATACATATTGTCTTGTTTTTTTTGTTTTTTTTGTTTGTTTTTTAATTGGATAATTACTTGCAATACTGAACCACTTAAACCTATGTAATCAATCGTTGCAAACGGGATTAAAATATTAAAGGGACACAGTCCATAAATATGCCAATATTATGTTTAACCAACTTATCAGGGTTTTAACTGTCTGGCTGCCCACCAGCCACTTTGTATCATAATAAATGTATACATGAACTTTTTGAGCATTGACCTAAAATTATGGAAGCTGTCCCTTTAAAACACTAAGACATAATAAAGACATTATCAAACCGTTTGTTCACTATCAACCAAGATAGTTTTCCGACAACCGTTACATATACACAGTACTGCTTAATTGTCTGCTAAAATATAAACACACAATAATAATCAAACTTCTAGAGCAATCATTTTACCACATAAAACAACAAAGAACAAAACTCAGAGTCTCAAAATGATTACAATATACTGACGATGATATATACAACAGACAACAAGAAAAACTTTGCATCCATAAAAAAAACACAACAACAACAAGTATTCACAATATTTTGCATCTTCACTCCAATTATATAAGATAGACTAGCCTATTAAAAACCAAGTGCGGCATTCAAAGAAATTAAGTATTTATTCCGCCTGTGAGATTTTTGAAGACGTTACATATAGTAAACATAAACCAATGGACAAATCAAGGTAATACACATTGCCTTGTTTTTTTGTTTTTTTTTGTGTTTTTTTACTTGGATAATTACTTACAATACTGAACCACTTAAACCTATGTAATCATTTGTTGCAAACGGGCTTAAAATATTAAAGGGACACAGTCCATACATATGCCAATATTGTGTTTAACCAACTTATCGGGGTTTAAACTGTCTGGCTGCCCACCAGCCACTTTGTATCATAATAAATGTATACAATAAAAGTCACATGAACTTTTTGAACATTGACCTAAAATTATGGAGGCTGTCCCTTTAAAACACTAAGACATAATAAAAACATTATCAAACCGTTTGTTCACTATCAACCAAGATAGTTTTCCGACAACCGTTACATATACACAGTACTGCTTAATTGTCTGCTAAAATATAAACACACAATAATAATCAAACTTCTAGAGCAATCATTTTACCACATAAAACAACAGAGAACAAAACTAAGAGTCTCAAAATGATTACAATATACTCACGATGATATATACAACAACAACAAGAAAAACTTTGCATCCATCAAAAAACAACAACAACAACAACAAGTATTCACAATATTTTGCATCTTCACTTCAATTATATAAGATAGACTAGCCTATTTAAAACCAAGTGCGGCGTTCAAAGAAATTAAGTATTTATTCCGCCTGTGAGATTTTTGAAGACGTTACATATATTAAACATAAACCATTGGACAAATCAAGGTAATACATATTGCCTTGTTTTTATTTTTTTAATTATTTTTTTACTTGGATAATTACTTACAATACTGAACCACTTAAACCTATGTAATCATTTGTTGCCAACGGGATTAAAATATTAAAGGGACACAGTCCATAAATACGCCAATATTGTGTTTAAACAACTTATCGGAGTTTAAACTGTCTGGCTGCCCACCAGCCACTTTGTATCATAATAAATGTATACATGAACTTTTTGAGCATTGACCTAAAATTATGGAAGCTGTCCCTTTAAAACACTGTTGTTATCACACCGTTTGTTCATTATAAGAGCCAAATTACGTTTATTGACAGAAAGGTAAGGAAATACTGCAATACCCAAATCATCCATGATATAAATTTATATACATATACACGTTTTGACGGCTTTTCACACTTATTGTGTGACTGATTGCAAATGTTGTACCTATTTCTATACAGAAGTCTACTATAAAACAACTTATTCGTAATTCTCCGTCGTGTCTCCGGACAGTTCCGAAGTAAGAGAATACACGCGGACCGGATGGTAAGCACAACTATAGACTGGCAACACAGTATTAAATCATTTAAGTTGACATTGTTTAAAAGACCACTTTAAAAACAAAAACAAAAATGATGCCGGTTTAAGAACTTGTTGAAAGATCTCTAGTAACGTTATATAGACTTGAAAACAACGTGAAATAAATACAATAGTCAGGTTTTCGTCACAAGACGAACTCTTTACCCAAGGGGTTTGGTTAAATCTGGTTTTAGAGTAACAACAACCTTTCTGTTGGACTTGAGAAGAGCTATTATCTTGCCATCATCTGACCATGCGGACTTCACGTTGACGTTTGTTGAAGTTTTTTCCAAAAGTTTTGCGTTTTTTATGGTGAGATCTTCACGAATGACAATGCCCGACCCCTGTAACCCTCTCCTCGCCCTTATCACATCATATTTTTGCATCCTGGACAGGAACTTACAAATTATTGGCCTATTGCCATCCGCTCTGAAAGGTCCGAGTCGATGAGCTATGTCGATGTCCTCCTCGCCAACTTTCAGGTTTAACTTATTTTTTAGCAGTTGGACCACTTTTTGTGATGTTATCCCCGCGGACTCCTTTCTATCGCGGTCATCTATCCCATATATCCGTACACTATTTCTACGAGTGTATTGCTCCAGCTCGTTTATCTCAGCCTCGTATACCTTGTTTACTGAACCTTTGCCTTTGTCAGCATCCTCTAAACTGTTGCACCTTTTCTCAAGCTTTTCATTATCGATTTTACTTTTCTCTAGTTCTATTTGTAACGCCGATATGTTATCTCGTAATTCTATGACGGACTCTTCTGATTGTATGACCTGCTTTTCTAATTGTGCTATGTTAAGATATACTGTCTTTACTTCCTCTTTAATATGGTTTTTCAGGTCTTTTGTTAATTGTTCGAGTTTATCAATGAGAAATTCTTCCGAAATCACTTTTTTGAACTGATCTTCAATATATTCCTTCGTTGCCACATTACTTATCTTTGTTTCCAAACTCTTTAGAGTGGCTTCAAAATCAAAATGTTTTTCAGCACGGAACATAGCGGGGATTGTGCTTTGTAATCCAACAATATCACTTTTTTTGCGTTCTTTGCCCTCATTGCCCTTCTCGCTCGTGTCGTCGTGTACCACACTACTCGCTCTCGTTTTTCTAGGGTCATTTTTTGAGTCCGCTTTGTTTGATTTTGTCTGCGACATTTTTTTTTACAGCTCTACAAGATGTACGACGATGTACGACGTTTGTTTATGTTTTGATATGCACAGTGATATTGTGTGAATAAATACGTCATTTACTACTCACGTTTTGCACGCTTTTTTCACAACTCTGCCCGGTCCATTGTTCATTTTATCCGATAAATAACTCCATTTTTCAGTTAGGAAAGTTTTTTAAAAAAAAGAACTTTCTTACATGTCTTGTGACCCCACGTTTTCTGGTGATTTTTCAAGTGGAAAAATAGTTTTCTATATAAACATTACACTGCTGCATTATCCATACTTGAGTTGAATTTGCAGCAAATCATTAATATGTGACACTTTAACATTGGTGCTTTCATACCTTATAACCAAAGTGAACATGCTGACTCTTATAACCAAGGTGAACATGCTGACTTTTATAACCAAGGTGAACACGCTGACTCTTATAACCAAGGTGAACATGCTGACTCTTATAACCAAGGTGAACATGCTGACTCTTATAACCAAGGTGAACATGCTGACTCTTGTAAAGAATATATGCACGTGTATATAGAAGGCACGGGCTTGAGTCTACCTAAATCCGCATAGGACGGTAGCGTTTGATGTTTGTCAAATATTGTCTTGCCGTAGCCTTAACGGTATGTTCCAGTGTTGCTCTGGCTTTTGCCAAGTCATTGAAGTACTTACTTTCTGGCTTAATTTTTTCCTTTCATGCTCCTTTTTCTAGACTGTATTTTTATATTATACGTACATGATCATTTATGAGTTTTACTTATATTTCCTAATAATGCTGCCTTGTTTATAAGAGAATATAACCTGGCGGGGATATTTTTATGGCCAGTTCATTTTGATGACAATAGGGTAAGAGTGAGACTTGGTGCTCCATGGAACCTGGTTTAAACACCAAGCGACCTTTTTGCCACTGACCGTTCAAATGCGGCAGCCTTATTGTCAGCCGTTTTATGTTTGTGATGTCATAACTTGACTTTAGATCATATTTTTTAGTTGTGGTTGTTTCTGTGCGTAGTTGTGGGTGACTGTGGTCCTTGAATGCTAAATTTCCTTTTCGCCTTTTATATCCACTTTTTATATAATGAAATGAAAAAGAAACAAATTTGCCCGTTACACACTAACATGAACATTTAATTCCATCTTATACTTCAGGGATATCCGTAGGTGTTTCGTTAAACAAGGGTCACAGAGAAAGGATATATACTTTTTAAATACAGTACACTTTGTTACACGAAATTCATATATGTTGAAGTTCAGCTGTAAACATTTGCGCTATTTCAGCACTTTATTTAATGATACGAGTTTGCCACATGTTACAGCCGAAGTTTGTTCATCTACATTCTGTCAATAGCGAAACTTTGAATGGGTAACCATAGATGTGATATGTGCTGTTGTAAATGCCTTCCGAAAGGAAAGGCCTAATGTACCACTGTACCATTAACAGCAGCTTATTGTACATATGACATATAGCGAACATTCCCATTACGAGTTTGTTTTTACTTTCAGTATTATCTACGTCTCACACCACAATTAATTGTCCATAGGGTCCCATTTTGTTCGTGGTATAGAGATTAAAAAAAACTTACAACATATATTTATGCTTAAATTCTTCATTGACCCAATATCTGCAATTTAAAACACAATTAACACATAATTACCAGGTTGAACATTTTTTAATTTCATGTTTGCGTGAAACCTATCACAATTTAGCGTAATCATATGACAAAATACAAACCCGTGGTGATTAGACCCATGGTGTGTAAAATGAGGCAGAATTAGCGAGACATCTTATATTAACATGACATTTTCTGTGACCTCTTCCTAAGATAATGTAGGTTTAGATCCTGGTAAGAAAAAATCAATATTTGCAATGGAAAGTCCTGTAAAAGGTAGAAAACTATGTTTTATCTACCTCCTTCATCTGTGCACGAGTATTCAAGGGAGATAATAGTGTTGAGAGTCTTAAAATTACATTCCATGTACTAAGCGTAAGGCAGGGAAACTGCCGATTTGATGTTTATATTTAAATTTACCTTTATTTATGTTTACTGATGAAGTTACTAATAAATTGTGTCTGCTGAAAATCCAGCCAAATATGAATGTACCCCCATAGTAACGATGATAATGTTGATTCCTTGTTCGTTATTAGTTATTTCTTAATCGAATTTCGACAGCGAATTTAGGAACTGGGGTATTTATTGCAGATGTTTGATTCATTCCTTACACAAGATGATTTAGTGGTAAACAAATTGTTTCAAGCTGATCTGCCTCAAAAACTAAAGAAAATATGGACTTTAAAGGGACATGTCTTCTTCGGACTCATTTTAGCTTCAAACGAAGTAATATCATAATGTAATAAAACAGAGTTTATTTTCATTACTCACACCGTAATGCTTTTCTAAGAGTAGTTCTATACATAATCATACAAAACTGAGCGCTAATTCGAATAAGAGAACAGCTGAGACACAGGAAAGGGTTTCCAGTAGTAAACTTAGAGCCATGTCTTCGCAATTTGAAGTCAATAAGGTATGTCGTGTTTGCGTGTTGTTGTTTTTAATTCGATTACATGTAACTCATAAAGGGGATGTGAAGCAATAAAGCTGAAACAAATCTCATCATATCATGAAACAGATACAATTAATATCGTCTTTATTCATCTGGGTTTAGGAATAAAAAACGATGACAGTGATTTTTCATTGATATTGCGCCACACGCGATTCCCGTCTTATGAGAAAACGAACAGACATGTTTGTAAGCGTGTCTCTGTTAGTATAGTTTTCCTTTTAAACAATTATAAAATGTTGGTAAGGTAGCCTAAATGAATTAGTGATATTTTATTATCTTATTATACGACAGTTGTCATTATTTGATACTAAACTAATTTCAGGAAATTTCTCTACGGTTTATAATGAATAAAAAGCTACTCAATAAGGGTTACTGTTACCATAAACTTCGTAAAACCTTTGCAAAATTGTATTATCGTAACCCTGATCTGCTTTCCAAATATAAAAGTAATTTAAGGACACTTCTGCGACAAGGACTATCACAGTCTGACTTCTATGGTGATGTGATTTATAAACTTCGTAAGATTCTTGGTCATGATCATTTTCATACTATCTTTGTTAAACTTGTTAAAAAAGAGGTTACGACCCTATCATTTTGCAACGTACTGCATGCTTGGTGGTGGACCCTTTTACAGTTCGTCACTATGCTTTCCTCTTTAATTTTACGATGACCGGACATGCTGTGGACCCTATGATGACGCCCACCTAAAGCCCATTGGGACGGTGGCGTTTTTTGTTTGTCTATGATCTTTCTTGTCGTGCCCTTAAAGGTTTATTCTCTTGTTGCTCTGGCTTCTGCCAAGTCATTGAGTACCTTCATTGTGACTTTCTAGGCTATTGTTTTTTTGTATTATATTTACATGAGCATATTTGTGTTTTACTTATATTGCCTATTGATGCTGCCTTGTTGGTTAGAGATTAGATCATGGCGGGGATTTCTTTATGTGCACTGCCCTGTTTTAATGGGATGACAGTAGGGTAAGTGTGAGGTTTGGTGCACCCTAGAACCGGTTTAAACCCCCAGTGGCCTACTTTGCCACTGACCGTTCCAAGGCGGTAGCCCTATTGTCAACCCTTTTGTGTTTGTGATGACTTCTGTGTTTTGTGGTTGACTGTCCTCCTTGAATGCTCCCTGTCCCATCTTTTAATATTTCTTTATAATATAATATAATAGAATATTTTATTTCAAAACCAATACGCATATGTCCGTGAGTTACAAACATGGTAATATAATATTACATGATATGTATTGTTCTGCATTCGTTTTTAGCTCTACTGGCCGAGGGCAGAGCTTATTGGATGGCGAGTTGTCCGTCGTCCGTCCGTCGTCCGTCTGTTAACCTTTGCCTCGTTAAGACGATAGGACCTTTATTTTCCATCCGATCTTTACCAACCTTTACCAGATTGTTAATGTCAATGAAAGCTCGAAAACCAGCAAGATCGGACCAGTAATAGCGGAGTTATGGCCCTTGATTTAGTTAAAAGTGCTGTATTTTGCCTCGTTAAGATGATAGGGCCTTCATTTTTCATCTGATCTTTACCAAACTGTACCAGATTGTTATTATCAATGAAAGCCCGGACAAGTTCGAAAACCAGCCAGATCGGACCACTAACAATGGAGTTATGGCCCTTGACTTCGTTAAAAATGCTATATTTTGCCTCGTTAATACGATAGGGCCTTCATTTTGCATCTGATCTTTACCAAACTTTAAAAGAATTTTTGACTTTTTATTATTATTATATTTTTTTCGTTTAAATATTTTTCATTTTTAAATATTTTTATTTTTATTGATTTTTTTTCCATTTTTTTTCATATATATATTTGTCTCAATCATTATTTTTTTTTCATTATTTTTTTTTTCTAACCAGTCAGATCGGACCAGTAACGGCGGTGTTATGGCCCTTGATTTATTTAAAAATGCTATATTTTGCTTTGTTAAGATGATAAGGCCTTTATTATTCATCCGATCTTTACCAGACTTTAACAGATTGTTAATATCAATGGAAGCTCCGAAAAATTGAAAAACAGCCAGGTTGGACCATTTACAAAGGAGTTATGGCCTTTGATTTTATGCAATATGCTATATTTTGGCCTCATTAACAGGTGGGAAGCAGAGTGGTTATTTAGCTCCGCCGTCTACTATCATAGCAACACATGACAACGGAAAATAGTACGTCATTTTCCGTCAACGTCAAAAAAAAGTGAAACGGCCGCCATTTTCTTTTTTTTTAAACGCGTAATCTGGAAGATTGTAACAAGTTTACATGATTAAAATTTCATTTCCCCTTTAAGTTTCGTCATCTTCAGCTGTATTGACTTTTAGATGCTTTACTGCGCGAGAAATTGCGAGATTCATCCATTTAAAATTTCGAAGCGAGGGGAAATAACTCGTAAGAGATGCCATTGTTAAAATGCGTTTAAAAATGGTAACACTTGTGTTCTTTCCTAATGAAATATAAGGAGATACTAAAATAATGTTTTATGCACTCTTCAACCCAATGAATTTTACTTGACCAGGCTAGACCAGTGACATTTGCTTTATCAGACGAGTACCGCTAAGTACAGCATAAAATGTTTCGAGATGCTAATTTCAGTGCTTGATGTACACTTCAAGATTGCCATCATCGGCCTATGTGTCACTTTAATTACAAAAGAACTATTTCAAAAGCTTGAATAAACAATAAATAGATTAAATGACCTTGTGTTCCCAAAAAAAAGGCAGTTTTTCAGTTTCAGATACATGACTGTACGCAAATGGAAACCTTTTTTTTTTTTACATAGATCCAACTGAACATAGATCCAACTGAACCAAAGAATAAATAATACAATATTTTATTTATATTATATTTATAAACTAAACATCTATTAAATACTACAATAATGAAATTTACTTCATACTTACAACAAAAAAATCAATGTCATATATGGCCTAAAATGTGTTAAAATGATTTGAAACACCAAACGTTTTTTTTGAATGTGAGCAGTATGACATTGTATATATACATTTGCTGTTTTTTAACAGCTTTACACATTATATAGTCTCTGTGAGGTATATGTATGTTCTTTAAAAAAATAACGTCTGCTCAGTCCTCGGGATTGCCAAATTGAAGTCAGCATCATGATCACCATCATGATCAGGCGAACACATCTCAAGCGGGATACGCAGTAACAAGTATACACTGTAACGCATAAGGCCGAAGAAAAATTAACCGCATTTCTGATCTGGCCTAATTAAATTAATATATTTCCTGAAGTTTAGAATCTTGCGATCACAGTATAGTCAACTGTTTTGGTTAAATCCACATCTTTCAGGGTTGCATTGGTATTTGAAGAACGAAGGCCATCTGGAAACCAGATGATGTGTCTCTGAAATGAACAAAACAAGTTGATAAAAAGGATGGTGGTGCAAAATATATAAGCCATATGATATATGCATGGAATTTCACATGCATCGACAGAGTGTCCTGTTATTTTGAAAGGGAATTTAACTTGGGCTGTCGTATATACCGTATTTCCTCTGACAGTAGCTCACGGGCGCTATGGAAACTGCGAAGGGGGGGGGGGGGGGGGGGGGGGGGGGGGCGCTATTATTATGATACAAATTTTCAATATATTTCACCTCCTTTCCCGACTGTTCCCTTATAGAATTACTGTACGGCGATCTTTTACTGTTACACCGGTTGGACTAAACCTGACCATGTACTGAGTATATTACTGTCATCACTCTGTATCTATATGATACACATTTCCGTCAAACTTGACGATTACAAAACGGGTTGGTTGCGTATGAATTAAATAATAATAAAAGATAAACTAAATAGTAAATTGAAAGGAACGAGATAAATAAAAGCGGTAATTTGTATTGATGGTGATAGCGCTTTAAGGTTTGTCATAGATCATACTGGTGTCGAAGGTAAAAAACCATCGTAATCAAATCCATTAGCGGTAAAAACAGTGTGTGTTTTTAGGAACTTTTAATTTAATCAAATCCATTAGCGGTAAAAACAGTGTGTGTTTTTTAGGAACTTTTAATTTTTTCTTAAAAAGGGTGGGGGCGTTTCTATTAGGGAAGGCGCTTCTAATAGAGGAAATACGGTATTAATAAATATATAGGTAAATTGACATCACAGAGAAATGTGAAAGTTTTACCAACAACTTGTATGGGTTTTGTGTGATAAATAGAATCTCACAACATCATCTATTATTTTTTAAACTCTTCAGCAAACATTATTTGATGCTCGACAAGCCGCGCATTGAATATTTTTGCCAACTCGTTTAATAAATCCGCACTCGATCATAGAAGATCAGCTCAATTATATCCGCCGAGAAATAAATATTTAATCATTATTCTCCCATCCCTGCTAAAATCAACAAAATATTTTGAAGTATATAATTTTTTTATGTCATACATAGAATGAAATATTACATTTTCATATCGTGCCCGGCCTTCGCCCAAATATAAGCTCTCGGCAGATATTGGCATCTCAGGGCAATACAGGATGAAATATGGATTGAATGTTGTTTAACGGCTCATCAGCACAGTATAGGTTATTTATAGCCGCCCCAGAGAGCGGAGAAGGATACATAGGAATCCGGGATCCATGCCCTACTCTTATTATCGAATAGATTCCTATTGTTCCTTATGTGCTCGGAGGATAGACCGATACACGGGACCACCCGGTTTACGTCCCCATTCGTCGAGGACGAGGCTAAGGGAAAGTGTCTTTCCCAAGAACACATCGACGGAAAGGATGAGATATGAAATGCCTGTATATTATTCTCTATAATTATAGTATAACTGTATAATTTATATATTATTACTAATTGCTGATATTATTGCACCAATCATAATTATTTAAACCAATGATAGAATAACGAAGACAAATAACACATCTAAATTTTATTTAATTATATGCAAGCAGTTTTAAAGTGAAATTGATACTGGACTAATAAACTGTGATACTAATGTTCGACAAAATCTTCAAGATTGCCATATGTCCCTTTAAAGTGTCCTATATTATTTGTAATTTAGCTGGGGCGGTCTTTAATAATATCGCTGTAAACTGACAACATCACAGACAAACTTTCATGTTGTATCATCGTGTATCCATTGTTTTATGTGATAGAATTTCACAATATCTCGACAAAAAGAAAAGAAAAGTAAAGTATCCAATGAGCTGGGACAATTATACTTATAGTTAGGCAAAAAAAAAAATTGTGTTTTTGTAACCTGACCCGACTCCTTTATCACTCCTCTTTGTAGCCATCCCGCCAAATAACTATTACACTAGAAAACCATTTATCGAAACTCTATCCAGGTGTCCAGGTCATATATATTATATTTCTTTATTAAAGTCTCATCATGGTTTACAATAAATACAAACATAAATAAAACATCGTAAAAATTATAAGATAGCCATGCCATTCAAATAAGAATTATAAGAGACTATAGTTATAAAGCCATCAACATGTTTTAAAAGTAGCTAATAACATCAAACTCAAACGATATTAGCATATATATTACACATTAAGACTATGTAAATGATGCTAATCTATCTATAAATTATGTACTAAGAATGAGTATTGTAAGATTTGACAAAATAAACAAAGCACTATTGCGCATTAGTTAAAACAAAATTAAAAAATCATTTATCCCCTTTGATCAGATCAAAAAGGAACTGATTAGCATCATTTTCATAGAAGAAAATAAAACAGAATCACGATATGATAAAAACCAATTGACATTATTTACATATATAAAATTGACATTGTTTGGCGTATTTAAGAAGGAAAAAAGACTAGCGATACAAAAAGCTAGATCGACGTAGAAGAATTAGGTAGCAGGATTTGGCACATACACGAATTAAGTCTGCATTTGTGAATAAATACACTAATTTTTGTTCATCTGTAGAGTTATTAAAATTGGGATTTAGGCTTATTGCTTTATCATATAAATTAGCTCTGATATCATTATATAAAGGACAGGTTATCATAACATGTAACTCATCTTCCACCTGAACATTACAAAAAGGACAAACTCTTTCACTAATCTGAAGTCTTTCATATCTTCCAGTCTCTAGTCTAATTGGTGCCACGCCACAACGGAATCTAGAATAAGCCGACCGATGATTTCTTGGTAGTATTAGTTTACAGTACCTTTCTGTTTCAAATGTAGTTTTAAATAACTTATATAACAATGTATATGTGCAGATTAAAAGTATAGGTTTATTAATAGATTCTTAGAATACCCGTGATTGAATATCCGTAAAATGATGGTAACTCTTAATTCAACACTCCAGTTCTGAGGTTTGGTCCGGCTGGTTAAAGCCGTTTATACTGTGTATGTAGAATTTTGATTCTCAAAATATGTAAGTTATATATATACTTTGTCATCATTAGGTTTAGAAAGAGTGTACATAATGTTTATAAAATTTGACTGTTGTTGGCGGGATGGCTACTTTAATCAGAATAATAAAAAAAATCTGTACAAATCGGTTTCTGCCACTCAAATAAATCTAATGTTTCTCAAGCATATCAAGCTTATTAAAATCTTCATTTATAAAAACCATGTCAAAGAACCACAGAAATGTATTCCCGAATTTGGGGCGGCTCCAAATGTTAACATTTGCTAGTCAGACAGATCAAGTAGCTTAGGTACATTTTTTGAATACCACTCTCTGGGTTGGCTCGAAATATTGCCATATTATTATCTTAAATAACCTATATCACAGGGGTCAAATATATTAAAAGTTTATAGCTTTAGCTTACCCAGGGCTAGGCTCAGTCTCAGAGCTGGAACTTGGAGATGCCACTTGACAGAAGGCGGCAACATCTGCAAAGATCACTGAAAGAAAAATCAATTGTTGTTTTTATATGTGTTAATCCTTTACAGTACTGCTGTAGCTATATGCAAACTTTGGGCAGTGGAGGGGGTGGTGGGTGGTGGTGGTGCACGGGCACCGATTCTGTGGGTGGGGAGGGGCCCAGGGGTGTGGTGGGTGAAGGGAAGTTGGCAACGGTGCATTTCTGCTCTGCGGTCATAGAGGGTGTTTGGGGACAAGGCCATTTATTTTTTGGAAACAATGGAACATTGTCTGTTATTGGTAATATTTTTGGGGAACAAGGGAACATAATAATAAAAATAAATGGAAAAATATTTTTGGAGAACAAAGCAAACTATTTTTGGAAACATTGGGTCATATTTTCAGTGAACATAGACCCCACTGGGAGGGTCTCATCATAGAAATAATACATCAGTGCTATATTATTATTAAATTTTAACGGAGACACTAAACATGAACATGCACGAAATAAAACACATTTATGGGTCAGTACAGAGTACTGTCCATACCTTTCATCCTTTGTTTTTCTTTATGTCTAATCACCAAAGTTGTCGTTGTCCCTAATCGAGGCGAACGTGACTCATGTGGTCTACATGACATGACCTTGACTCGGGATTGAGTAGCTCAAGTTGACAGTATTTTTAGTAGCTGCAGTTCTACAAGTATTTGTTACATCATTCAACCATAACAATAGTTAACACATGAACAGGTCCGTCTTTTTGCTCATTAAATCCTGGAATTGTGAAGTATTCACTTGCAATTATCCACAGTTCATTCAACCGTAAATCAACACAACAAATTACTGCCGACAAGGCCTGCAGTATAGTTGCGATTTTTAATAAGCGCGTAGAGCAGCTGATTTTTACCGTAAACATGCTAAAGGAAAGGCAGAAAAAGTGTTTAAAGGTTGACTTACTGACATTTTATCCGGGGCAGGAAATAACTATGTCCGGGAGTAGAAAATATTCATGTTTTACGTTTCTGTTATTGATTTTCAGTTTTGCTTATTTAGCTTGTAGCCGCCATTTTGAATAATGTGTGTTTTCAGTGACAAAAAAGAGTGACCACCTTTCAAAACGGTCTAAAAAAATGGATAGTCATGAATTTTGCCGAAATTTTCAGGAAAGGTAGTAGAGGTACTGATCTATCATTCCTGTTAATTTAAGCCAAATTGGTGACTAGCCATTTTTTGTGACCGTTTTGAGAAATCGGCAATTTTGCAGTTTCAAAAAACTCAAAATTTCCGATCTTCACATTTGAACAGCGATTTAGGCTATGCAAAATATGCCAATACTAGTCAAAACGAATGCTATGGGGATGTTTAACGTATAAACAGACTTTATTCATTGTCTGTGTTGTTTTTGCATTCAGAATTGGCTTAAGCTAACGTTTTTTAAAAGACAACTGCAATTTCCGCGTAACTGCACGTGAGTGCAAATTGGGACTACTTCGTGTCAAAACACTTGAAATTCAAAAGTGAGTTATGCGGTGTGCGCGCGTGAAAAGCTTCAGCTGCTGCTGCACTGTAAGACGAAAGGGCCTTAATTTGAACGGATTTCAGTGAAACCTTTCAGGGATGATCAGTACCAAGCCTAGTTGTACATATCGTCACTGTGTTTCGGTTGAATGATTTTGGCGGAGTTTTGTCCCTTTAAAGGTTTTAATACACAAATTTTGTCCTGACTTGTTCTCTTGAACCCCTGCCCGGATTTAAACGAAACTGTTTAGGTATGATCAGTTCCAGGTGTAGTTGTGCAAATCATAGCCGTGTTCCTGTTGATTGATTTTTGGGAGAGTTATGTCCCTTTAATGGTTTTAATACACAAACGTTTTCTGGACTAGTTCTCCTGAACCCCTCGCCAGATTTGATCGAAACTTTACAGGGATGATCAGCACTAAGCCTAGTTGTGCATGTCATCGTCGCGTTTCGGTTTACAGATTTTTGGCAGAGTTATGGCCCTTTAAATGTTTTTGATACACAAATATTTTCCGGGCTAATTCTTCTGAACCCCTGGCTGTATTTCAACGAAACTTGACAAAGATGATCAGTATCAAGCCTACTTGTGCATATAGTTGCCATATTCCGGTTGAATGATTGTTTGCAGAGTTATGGCCCTTTGAAGGTTTTAATAGACAAACTTTGTCCAGATTAGTCTCTTCTGAACTCCTTGCCGGATTTCAACGAATCTTTGTGTGATCAGTACCAAGCCTAGTTGCACCTGTCATTGCCGTGTTCTGGTTAATTGAATTTTGGCAGAGTTATGACTCCTTAAAGGTTTTATTAAACTAACTTTGTACAGACTAGTTCTCCTGAACCTCTGGCTGGATTTCAACAAATTTTGGCAGGGATGATCAGTACCAACCCTAGTCGCGCCATGTTCAGGTTGAATGATATTATACATAAATTTTATGTTTAGTAAGTAGAGTGTCCACAGGCCCTCTTGGGCCTCTTGTTTTAAATTTATTATAATTACAAATAGTACGGACTTATTTTGCGGTTTTAGATTTGTAAGGTGCCTTTGAAACAATTTGGTGAGGTAGTCCGTGGGAAACATTGCTAGAATAAGATATAAAAATATGCTCACTCTTGTGACGAATGTATAAAAAATGCATGCACTTGAATAGGCTGCCTTGTTTGTTAGAGAACATTACCTGGCAGGGATATCTGTTTTGTACACCATCCCGTTTTGTTGGGATGACAATATGTTAAGCGTGAGGTTTGGCGCACCCTAGAATCTTGTTTAAACCACCAGCGACTTTTTTTGCCACTGACAGTTCCATGGCGGTAGCCCTATTTTCAACGAGTTTATGGCTGAGATGTCATATCTTGCCTTTTATTCATCTTTGTAATTATTGTGTTTCTATTCGTGCTTTTGGTTGACTGTGGTTCTTGAATACTGCATTCAGAGCTATGTACACAATTTACTAAAATTTCGACAAATATTTCTACTAGTTAATATGCCGTAAATCCTGTTAACCTAAATGCAAGATATGGCGTTCTGAAATATAGATTATTGTTATCAGTTTTGTTATGATCTTTGTATACTGTATAGTTTTATTCGGGTAGCATTTAATGTATCAGATATAGGGTCCGCAGTGCATGCTAAGTATCAATTACATAGCGCGCATACATGCTAAATAAGTGATGACTGACGGTGAAAGTTCAGTCAAGCAGCATCAATGGTAATACGCTTATCAGACATGTATTCTTAATAATCATCATTGTGTTGTGTTTGCAATTATTATTGTTTTTATAATAGTTATAAACGTTTAGAAAAGTAGATATAAAAACGTGTGTGACAGTACATTGGTCGTTTGTGCAATTTAGGTTTCCACCGTACGGACTAATAAATACACATTTTTACAATACTGGTGCCAGCGCGCTGGGACTCGGACACATCATGTAACAACACAGGTGGCAGCGGTGGGACTAGGACACATCATGATACAACACTTGTGGCAGCGGTGGGACTCGGACACACCCTTTTACAACACTGGTGGCAGCGGTGGGACTAGGACACATCATGATACAACACTTGTGGCAGCGGTGGGACTCGGACACACCCTTTTACAACACTGGTGGCAGCGGTGGGACTCGGACACATCATGTTACAACACTGGTGGCAGCGGTGGGACTCGGACAAACCCTTTTACAACACTGGTGACAGCGGTGGGACTCGGACACATCCTGTTACAACACTGGTGGCAGCGGTGGGATTCGGACACACCCTTTTACAACACTGTTGGCAGCGGTGGGATTCGGACACACCCTTTTACAACTCTGGTGGCAGCGGTGGGATTTCGGACACACCCTTTTACAACACTGGTGGCAGCGGTGGGATTCGGACACACCCTTTTACAACACTGGTGGCAGCGGTGGGATTCGGAAACACCCTTTTACACCACTGGTAGCAGCAGTGGGAATATGACGTAATTTTACAACCCATGTGGCAGAGTGCTGGGACTCGAATTCATTTTTACAACACTGGTGACAGCGAGCTGCCATTCGGGTTTGCTCGAACATATATTTACAACTGTATCATTGAGAAAATGCAATTTAAGATTTTTAAGTGTATTTAATCTTACAAGTTCAATGTCTAAGATTATGAAATGTTAAGATGTCGGTATACTCCCTTTAAATACGCTTATTTATTACAAGAATGGAAACATTTCGCTGGACCTGGGTAATTGATCCTGATAGCAAGGACGTGTATTGTCTTGCTAGCAAACTTGAATACGGGTCATGGTAACGTAATTAATTCCATGGAATTAGTTTTCCGAAGGAGGAATGCGCAAACTATAAATAGTCCTCTATGGCTTAAATTAGCCGTTGAATAAAATAAAACGTTAAGTAAACATAAATGGTAAACAGCAAAATACAAATGAGTTAGTTTAAGGACACTTGCTTTTATTCTACACAAATAAAATAGTCATTTAAAACTAGACATCGTCGATTGCATGTTGAATAGGGTAGATGTAAGATGTAAACAATGAAAGAATTGTGGAAACAAATATGTAAATGCATATCTCATACCCTGTTGGCAAATCACTCTAATCGATAATATTGAATAATAGTAAATTATTCCATATTTTATTTTTCACCTTCCAAGATACATATATATATATTTATTAGAAGTACCGATTTAAACATATTTTATTGCCATAAGAACAATCGGGTCGGACAACAAGTTCTATCAACATTAGTAAGTACACATGGCTAGGTACAATATATATATATACAAATCAAGGAATAAACACATAAAAGACACGATTCGACCATATATATGCGTGTGTGAGAGAGAGAGAGTACACTAAAAGAAATCATATAGGGGACCAAATGTTAACATGTGAGTGCAACTAAAACGCTTGTTATCTGTAATATACTTGGATTACCAGCACATAACTTATTAACATTTAAGAGATGAAACGGTCGCTTCGAAATAAAGAGCATGCGCCCTTGTTCAGTAAACGACAACATTTAAATAAATAGTGTTCAATGTCCTCTATTTCATTTCCACAATCACAACTTGGTGACAATCTCAAATGATTTATATACAAGTCGTAGTTTAGATTACTACATGAATGTCTTAAACGAGCATGAATGATGGAAAGAGATCTTGAGACACCTAAGTAATACTTTGGAAAAGTTTGACATTAAAATGTGTTCAAAAGAGTGGTTTTAAATGTGTTTAGTGATAGTGACTCCTTAATATGTATAGGTAGATTATTCCAAAGACTTAACGATGGTGGTATGAAAGACTTGGAAAATAACTCGGTTCTCCTTATTGGTGTGACATAGTCATCTGCGTTTCTTAAATTACAAGCAGTTAGATTTCTAACGAAGGGTGGAAATAATTGACATATTGAATTTGGTAGCATATTGTTCTTGGCTTTGAATACGGTAATAAGTTTTTTGAAAAATACGTCTGTCTGCTAAATAGAGCCAACTTATTTCAGCAATTAATTTATTTATAGAAACGGATCGACTTAATCCTTAACAATTCTGGCAGTTCATACTATAGTTTTTCTAAAGATTTCATTTTCATAAACCCTGCAGCGATCCCACACAATAGAAGCGTACTCTAATATCGGTCGCATATATGAAATATATATTTGATTCATGGTTTTCCGTCCAACCTTATATTTAAGAAATCTCATCAGACCTGAAGCTTTTGTCGCTGAAGATAATATTTATTAATATGTATGTGTCATTTACCATCATTACTTAAAGTTACTCCCAAATGTTTGTGATGTTCAACACATTCTAGTTGCACATTATTGAAAAATAAATTTGGTTTCCGAACCGTTTTCGATGGTGAGATAAATAATACTCCGGTTTTGTTTGGATTGAAAGTCACGTTTTGGCCCATTCGGAAAGATTTGTAAATCGTGGTTTAATATGCCTTCGTTTAAAGAACGATTGAAAAGTATAGAAAATGGCTTTGCAATAGTATAACAGTTTCCTTGAGCATTCTATGACTTATTTTATCATATCCACTAGCTTTGTTTACAACTAAAATAGTAATAATATCAATTATTTCAGATTCTTGTATTACAAAATAATCGAGTATTGAATTAAAAATGTGGTAATTGTGCATTTGTTTCATCAGTAGAGGATATGGATGAAAAGCAGTCATTTAAAAAATCTGCTTTTTCTTTATCCGAGAATAAAAATACGACATCTCCGTTATGTAACTTTGTTTCAAGAGGTGGAATAATTTCAGAGTATTTATTTGACTTCCAGTAGGAACGCCACGGACCTATAACATATCAGTTCTGTTCACATTTTAACTCCGCGAACATGGACTATTTCTTTGTATTTTACGGACTATTTTACGAAATTTCAATTAAAACAGACGCCATATTTTTTCAACCGAAATTGGGCGCGCTACGGCGGCGAGCACTACGGGTACCTACGGGGTCTAACAACACGCGTACCGTGTTTCATACCGTAGATTATGTAAAAACTAGTACCTTACCGGACGAAATAACATCCCATTATGTGTCAACACGGTGCAGTGTTGGTGACTGACAGGTCACCGTGACATAATTTGACACGTGAAATTGACATGTTGTTGCAAGTTGGATTTGGGATTACTGTCTGCTGCTGGAGGTCCATGATCAAGGTATTTGTTTTTTTCATTAAAATGTGTTTGTTAATAAACAGTACACACCACTTTTAGATCGTGCATATTTAGACATTAGCCAAATACAGTGCCTAAAAAAGTGGTGTATACTGTATAATAGAAAGTTCATAATTACTATAAGTGTTTTTCGTGTACTCCGATCTTTCCAGTAACTGGATGTACTGTAAACTGTAGAACGTTTCGTGGAATAAAACAATTGCTAGTAGAAATGCTATCAATGTCCCCGGCACCCCGCCCCCACCCAAGTACGGTAGATGGGGGTGTGGGGGTAGATGGAGCTTGCATACCGAAAACAAGGAGGGGGTAAGACAACTAGAAATCCCCTCCACCCCGACCCCCACCCCTCAGATTCATGAATGTAAATTGTTAGCGTTGTCTCTATATCGTTATATTATCCCCATTTTCTCGCACATTCGTGAATACATAACCCGATACAACTGCCATTGAAACAATGTAATCTGCCATAGACATTTGACTGAAATCGGTCAGATTCATATTTATGTACAGTAAAGTTTTGAGGCAAGGAAGTGATTTTGAAATGACATTTATTTACATTTACTACATACTTTCTGTTGCGAAAAAAAACAACGCAATTTCGAGAAAGTACATTTCACTAAAAGCCTTTAAGAAGGTGAAGCTACTACGCTTGCCTCCAGTGTGTCTCAAAAGAAGTGACTATTCCCATGGGCTGGAAATATGCTGTGAAAGTGGAACAATGTTTTTAATGGATCTCCAGTTGGGATACATTATATTTTACATGTATAATTAATGATGAGAGATGTTTTTATTACATTAACCGTGTTATTGAGCACAAGTAGTATTCATGCTTTATTCAATTTAGTTCTTCTTTTATCTTTTCTTTTTTAAATATGTTACATTATGTATAACAAAGGATAAACTATGTCTGTTTGATCATTGACATTGGATTGATGTTGTTTTCAGAGAGGCCTCAAATGTGAATCGTGCCCTTGAGCAGCTCTAAGTGAATTGATACTGACGACTTCAGAATGTCAAGCCGTATTAAATGCCATTGGATCATATAAATGTTAAAAGCCTTTTTAAAAATTGTTTGCACTTGTATAGTTCTTTAAATGGAGTTTGTGTTATGCTTGCACGGTGCTGTTCAAAGTTAGAGTAAAAAATGTTTTCAGTGGTAGTGCAGCGTGATTGAGCTCGTGTAAACTACATGTACTGGATACATGCGAAAACAAGTTGTGTTAAAGGGACACTAGGCAGTCTTTATTTGTTTAAAACTTCTGGACTTCGGTTAATTTTTCTGCATAGTTTGCATTTGTGCATCATTAATATTATTTATTAGAATAGTTCAGAAGAAATTGTTTTACACATTACTAACTGTTGATAATAGTGCACCTATAATATAGTTAAGTATTTGATAGAATAACGAAGACAAAATGAAACACTTTTATTTAACTTTTAATGCAAGCAGGTTTAAATTTAAAATGTTACCAGGTTAACAAATGAAGATGCTAATGTTAAAGCTTGATAAATACTTCAAGATTGCCGTGTGTCCCTTTAACATCAACTTATTGGTCTATGTGATGGGTCTCCCATTTATTAAAGGGACACAGAGCAAATTTCCAATATTGTGTCTGTTTTACACATTTTCACATCAGAACAGACCACACATCTACAAAAGTGTCTTCTCAACTGCCCTATTTAATCATGTTTTATTTCTAAAACTAGCGGCATCAGCAGATTTTGAGAAAGAAAATAAATAGTTGTATATTAATGTTTTCTCCCCATGTAAAATGACCTTACTAAGTCATTTAAGTAAAATATCCTATGAACAAAATGTGTAAAATTTAACAATTTTAGATTTTTGTTAAGACTTGTATTTTATTCCCCTTCTAGTAAAAATGGCTTATAGAGCATTGCAACCTCTGTCAGATTTAAATTTCCTTATAATAGATTCTTGCTGTACTGTTGGGTTGAAAAATACATTAAAATGGTTCTATAATTATGTCAGTTCAATCATATACTAGTATGATACACAATATAATATATATTGACCCTTTGCTTGATGTGCCATTTACCTAGTTTTGGTCAAGGGACGTCTATAGCATATCGGCTTTGAATCCAGTGAACACGGATTCAATTCTTACTGGCGCCACTGGGCTACTCCGATGTGTCCTGCTAGCCTCATTCGTCTGATGGGAACGTAAACCGGATGGACCTGTGTATCGGAGTCTGTCCGCCAAGCACGTAAAAGAACCATAGGTATCTAATCGGTAGTAAGCGTAGGGCAGGGTTCCTGGATGCCTATGTATTTTCCTCCTCTCTTTGTGGCGGCTCGAAATAACCTAAACAACGTGTTGATGAGGCGTTAAACAATAATTAAATTTTAAACTGTCCCATTCTCCTAAACATACCCTAGCTCCCCCTCGCAACACCTGATTCAAATTGAATACTCTGCTCGACTTATATTAACGTTTTATTCTATGTCTTTCTTTTCTTTCAGTCTGCACGTCATGTGGAAGAAGACTCCATGTACACCACTGGCCAGAGTCAATGCTGAAGTTCATGTTCGCTCAATTATTTGCTTAATAAAGTATACATATGAACTAAAATATTGTCTTTATAATTATATCTTCCACCACAAAGTGGTAGGTGAGACAGATATATATTTGGCCTTTCCGTTCGTCCGTCACAAATCTTGTCTGCGCTACTTGTTGGATTTTGACGAAACTTTGTACAAACTCTTTATTACTTTCTCTGAAGCTAATTTCATAAAACTTCATACTTTGACTGCCTTTGGTGAAATGATAATCCCTGTTTATTTCGAAGTCAGTAGTTGAAAGGTCCGTTACCATGACCGGAAAATGAAAAGTATTACCCACACAGTTTTTCCTATTACCTAAAGCAAATTTCATGAAACTTCATTGGTGGACAGTGGAAAGAGGATGATCGTTTGATTTTTAGGTAAAAGGTCAAGTTCCCTGCAGATCTGGATCTGAATTTAATCTGGAATGCGTTGGTCATGTTAGTTAATTTTGGGGAAAAAAAATGTACTTGTCTCCGATTTCATTAAAAATGTGCATATTGACAGAGGAAAGATTTATCTACGCGTACATGCATTTGTTTTTATTCTCGCTTCTAAAATGACGAAATAAACCGATTTTGATTTAAAAGCGCATTTTTGGCAATTTAAACCTTAAAACAACCTAAATTCATCCCTTTGAAAAATACCTTTAACTATTAATGGGAATTACACGAAGCGTACGCCAATTATGTTCGACCAATATAGTTTGTGAATATTATTACTTTAGCAACGATCTGTGATTGTGTTTTGTTATAATCACAGTTTATAAATAAGAGGTGTATAAATCTGACCAGTGAACATTTTCCCAATAATGTCATTTTGTTATCGATTTTATCACGTGACCTTGTTTGATAAATATTCCTACGCCATAGGGCTGGCGTTCCTACTGTTCATAAAATGTTTAATATTTTCCAATATTTACGCTGATCACCTATGTTTGCTTCATATATGATATCTTCGAGGTTACTAAAGACGTTTTGCGTGCTTTTTTAATTATTAACTATGTATCGCAGTGCTTTAAACGGCCACTGAGGATTAAAATCAGGTTCTACAAACGGACACTGAGGATCAGGTTCTACAAACGGCCACTGAGGATTTAAATCAGGTTCTACAAACGACCACTGAGGATTTAAATCAGGTTCTACAAACGACCACTGAGGATTTAAATCAGCTTCTACAAACGGCCACTGAGGATTTAAATCAGGTTCTAGGGTGCAACAAACCTCCGTCTTACCATATTGTCATTCGAATACCACATGTCATAAAGATATACCCGCCAGGCTATAATTTATGACAAACAAGGCAACATTAATACGATATAAGTAAAACACATGGATGATCATATATTAATGCAAAAAGAAGCAAAAATGTAGAAACCTACAATGAAAGTACTCAACGACTGGAGAGATGCCATAGCAACCAGAAAACAAACCATTAAGTGTGCGACAAGACAAGAATTATGACAAATACCACAACGCAAGTAATATAATATACCACATACATACGGTGTAAGGTTTTTATCTCATTAATCTATGTATGAACTAGATGAACCAAAACTGACCAAGCATTCTTCATTGTGGCTTTCTAGGCTATTGTCTTTTTGTATTATATTTACACGAGCATATTTGTGTTTTACTTATATTGCCTATTGATGCTGCCTTGTTGGTTAGAGATTAGATCATGGCGGGGATTTCTTTATTTACACTGTCCTGTTTTAATGGGATGACAGTAGGGTAAGTGTGAGGTTTGGTGCACCCTAGAACCGGTTTAAACCCCCAGTGACCTTTGTTGCCACTGACCGTTCCAAGGCGGTAGCCCTAGTGTCAACCCTTTTGTGTTTGTGATGTCGGTTGTATTTTTTATTACTTTTGCCTTCTCGTTTGTCTGTTTACGTGTTTGTTTTTGTGTTTTGTGGTTGACTGCCGTCCTTGAATGCAGCTTTCTCTGTCCGATATTTTATTTTTATTTGATTAATTTATCAGAGATATTCATTTTAAATTTAAATCATACAGAAATAATAAATCATCTTCAAGATTCATATCATTAACCAAGGCTCATTAGCTTTTATTCTACAAGACATGACAATTACTACACAGTATTTATTTACAACAATCACAGTGATAATCAGCGTGAAAATATTCCATCTAAAAGTCATCCGTTTAAAAAAGTAGTTTGAATGCTGACACGCATAACATATAAATCACGTTTTATTTCCAGTGCTGGGCGTCGTGAAATTGTCTTGTCACGAAGAAATTAATGTCTCATCTTATAAAGGACCTCTGAATTTGGATCGGGCAACCGAGCTGAACACTTATTCTATGAGGAAAATCCTTCTGATAAAATAGGAAACATTTGGGTAAATTATGTCTTAATTTGAATATCATCACGCATGTAAGGTGGTTGACCTGTGATAACTGGCAAAGGAAACTCAACACACGTACTACTAGATATAAATATAGAACAGGAAGTATAGCATTCACAGAACACGGTCAACGCAAAGCACGCATTACAGACATGAAAGGTCGCATTCACAGAGCACGGTCAACGCAAAGCACGCATTACAGACAGGAAAGGTCGCATTCAAAGAACACAGTAAACGCAAAACACGCCTTACAGACAGGAAAGGTCGCATTCGAAGAACACAGTCAACGGAAAACATGCATTACAGACAGGAAAAGTAGCATTCACAGAACACGGTCAACGCAAAACACGCATTACAGACAGGAAAGGTGGCATCACAGAACAAGGTCAACGCAAAACGCATTACAGACAGAAAAGGTAGCATTCACAGAACACAGTCAGCGCAAAACACGCATAACAGACCGGAAAGGTAACATTCATAGAACACGGTCAACGCAAAACACGCATTACAGGCAGGAAAGGTAGCATTCACAGAACACGGTCAACGCAAAAAAGCATTACAGACAGGAAAGGTAGCATTCACAGAACACAGTCAACTCAAAACACGCATTACAGACAGGGAAGGCAGCATTCACAGAACACGGTCAACGCAAAACACGCATTACAGACAGGAAAGGTAGCATTCACAGAACACATTCAACGCAAAACACGCATTACAGACAGGAAATGTAGCATTCACAGAATACGGTCAACGCAAAGCACGCATTACAGACAGGAAAGGTCGCATTCACAGAACACAGTCAACGCAAAACACGCCTTACAGACAGGAAAGGTCGCATTCACAGAACACAGTCAACGGAAAACACGCATTACAGACAGGAAAAGTAGCAATCACAGAACACGGTCAACGCAAAACATGCATTACAGACAGGAAAGGTGGCATTCAAAGAACACAGTCAACTTAAAACACGCATTACAGACAGGGAAGGCAGCATTCACAGAACACGGTCAACGCAAACAACGCATTACAGACAGGAAAGGTAGCATTCACAGAACACAGTCAACGCAAAACACGCATTACAGACAGGGAAGGTAGCATTCACAGAACACGGTCAACGCAAAACACGCATTACATACAGGAAAGGTAGCATTCACAGAACACGGTCAACGCAAAACACGAATTACGGACAGGAAAGGTAGGATTCACAGAACACGGTCAACGAAAAACACGCATTACGGACAGGTAAGGTAGCATTAACAGGACACGGTCAACGCAAAACACGCATTACAGACAGGAAAGGTAGCATTTACAGAACACGGTCAAAGCAAAAAACGCATTACAGACAGGAAAGGTAGCATTCAAGAACACAGTCAACGCAAAACACGCATTATAGACAGGAAAGGTAGCATTCACAGAACACGGTCAACGCAAAACACGCATTACGGACAGGAAAGGTAGCATTCACAGAACACGGTCAACGCAAAACACGCATTACGGACAGGAAAGGTAGCATTCACAGAACACAGTCAACGCAAAACACGCATTATAGACAGGAAAGGTAGCATTCACAGAACACGGTCAACGCAAAACACGCATTATAGACAAGAAAGGTAGCATTCACAGAACGCGGTCAACGCAAAACACGCATTACGGACAGGAAAGGTAGCATTCACAGAACACAGTCAACGCAAAACACGCATTATAGACAGGAAATGTAGCATTCACAGAACACAGTCAACGCAAAACACGCATTATAGACAGGAAATGTAGCATTCACAGAACACAGTCAACGTAAAACACGCATTATAGACAGGAAAGGTAGCATTCACAGAACACGGTCAACGCAAAACACGCATTAAGGACAGGAAAGGTAGCACTCACAGAACACGGTCAACGCAAAACACGCATTACAGACAGGAAAGGTAGCATTCACAGAACACGGTCAACGCAAAACACGCATTACGGACAGGAAATGTAGCATTCACAGAACACGGTCAACGCAAAACACGCATTACGGACAGGAAAGGTAACATTCACAGAACATGCTCAACGCAAAACACGCATTACGGACAGGAAAGGTAGCAATCACAGAACACGGTCAACGCAAGACACGCATTACGGACAGGCAAGGTAGCATTCACAGAACACGGTCAACGCAAAACACGCATTACAGAAAGGAAATGTAGCATTCACAGAACACGGTCAACGCAAAACATGTATTACAGACAGGAAAGGTAGCATTCACAGAACACGGTCAACGCAAAACACGCATTACAGACAGGAAAGGTAGCATTCATAGAACACGGCCAACGCAAAATACGCATTTCAGACAGGAAAGGTAGCATTCACAGAACACGGTCAACGCAAAACACGCATTACAGACAGGAAAGGTAGGATTCACAGAACAGAATCAACGCAAAACACGCATTATAGACAGGAAAGGTAGCATTCACAGAACACGGTCAACGCAAAACACGCAATACAGACAGGAAAGGTAGCATTCACAGAACACGGTCAACGCAAAACACGCATTACAGACAGGAAAGGTAGCATTCACAGAAAACGGTCAACGCAAAACACGCATTACAGACAGGAAAGGTAGCATTCACAGAACACGGTCAACGCAAAACACGCATTACAGACAGGAAAGGTAGCATTCACAGAACACGGTCAACGCAAAACACGCATTACAGACAGGAAAGGTAGAATTGACAGAACACGGCCAACGCAAAATACGCATTTCAGACAGGAAAGGTAGCATTCACAGAACACGGTCAACGCAAAACACGCATTACAAACAGGAAAGGTAGAATTCACAGAACACGGTCAACGCAAAACACGCATTACAGACAATAGGGCTACCGCCTTGGAACGGTCAGAGGCCAACAAGGTCTAACCAGGTTTCAGGGTGCACTAAACTTCACGTTTATTGGTGTCCCAATAAAACCATACACAGTGTAACTGAATAAATCGCGCGATGCTCTATCCTCTAATAAACGAGGAAATATAAGTACAACACAAAGAAGACCTTGCATATATGAATAATAGAAAGCCATAACGCAAGTAACGCATGAATTGGCAGAAGTCTGTTTTAAAAAAATCAATAAACGAACAGGACATACG
The DNA here is from genome assembly GCA_037043455.1 of Cyrtodaria siliqua. NCBI lineage: Eukaryota > Metazoa > Mollusca > Bivalvia > Adapedonta > Hiatellidae > Cyrtodaria > Cyrtodaria siliqua. The sequence continues at coordinate 8,738 of JAWPHD010005431.1, read as the reverse complement.
ATTTTACTTAATAAAACATAATGTTAGGTTATTGTGAGTGATGATATTGACGAGGATATAAGTAAACACCAGGAGGAAAGAGAAAGATTGACAAGAACGCAATCCGATTATTTCTAATTAAATAGATATGGTTTGGTTACTTGTCTCGAAGGTATATATTGCTCGGCTTAAGTTTATAAAACATGTACAAATTCATATGGGAATAGGGAGTAATATAATTTAGCAAATCTAATTAAGCAACAGAATTAGGCTCTATAAATGTACTTTTTCCGGGAAAATAAAAATGAATTACCATTGACAGATTGCCTCTCGCGATTTTGATATAATGAGAGAATAAGCAAGATAATCGTGTTACTGTGTACATTTCCCGACAGTAATGCTGTGAGACATTGCCATCTGTTGATAAGGTAGCGTAATTAAATTGACGCGATCCCATGTAGGCAATTATCCTTATTGTCTGTGTGTTGATGCTAGATTTAAACCAATCACTACAACTAAAAGAAGAAAATTGTCCCATAAAAACAGATATAAAATTTGAAACGTGTTGTCTTTCTGTTGATGCTGGATTTAAATCAATTATTTCAAATAAAAGGAGAAAAATGGTCCTATAAAATAGATATAAAATTGGAAAGTTGTCTTTTTGTTGATGCTAGAATTAAACCAATCACCCTGTCTTTAACACTCTTTGCATTGAGTATTTCACTTTTCATTGTATATTTATTTCCTCTGTGTCTGAGGTACAGTGTGGGCCCAAGGTGACACTACGTTTGTGTGCTGTAGTTTCTATATGGCCATTTATTCTCATTTTAGTATGTTCGTACTCATTGGAAATTGAGTGATAAAGATCTGCTATTGTATCCAAACTATTGATAGTATTATAAACGGATTATGACTATTAAGTATGTTATCTAGATAGCGATATGTAGACATGTTCTTAAATGCATCTATAATGTATCCCTGCTAGCAAGAAACAAACTCAACATACATTCTCTTTCATAATAGTACATATATATCGTTATGGGCGTTGGTAAAGAAAGTTCTGACATTATTACAAGCAAGGACATTAGTGTTTTCTTCTCTAGCAAATGCATTTTGTCTAATTAAGTTATTTTTCTTTGATCAGGTCATGGGGTAGAGTGATGAATAGTGTGTATAGGAGTATGGACAGATATAGTATACTGCGCCTTATAATATGATCATAGTTACTTCCCTTTGATACGCATACGACATTTGCAGTCTAAAGTTATGAAAAAAAGAAGCGGACATTCTAAGCGTTAATTTGAGGTAGTTTCTGGATTATACGTAATTATAACAGTTAATACCAGTCTGAAATTTAACCGATTGTTTATTTGTCATAACAATATTAGATCTACCCTTGTCAATGTTTGCAAGTGTATTATTCCTTTCTGTATTTTCAGACCGTGTTCATTGTGTTCAAATAAAGATCAACAAATAGACCACGTTCTTATTTATGAACACGGTGTCTTATATACCGGTTGATCAAAACAGCTGTTATTTATTAGGCTGGCGCCTTATTTCATTCTAATCTTGCAAATGGCGTTGCTTTAATCCACAGCAACTGTCGTGTAGAGGTTGGCGTAAAGACTGTCAAACGCCTACTCATGGACAACACAAACCCAGATGGCAGTCTCGAGACGGATTCATTCCAACGTGCTATATTACAATACCGGAATACCCCAGACAGAGACACTAAACTGTCGCCAGCCATGTGCGTGTTTGGCCGACCGATACGTGACTTTATCGCAATACCACCTGGTAGATACCAGCCCCATAATACATGGCGTGAGACCCTCTTAGCAAGAGAAGAAGCCCTCCGAAAACGCCACATGGCGTCTGCTGAAAGACTGTCAGAGCACACTAAGAGGCTCCCACCACTTGTCGTAGGGGACCATGTCCGTATTCAGAACCAAGTTGGACCACACCCACTTAAATGGGACAAATCTGGGATCGTGATAGAAGTACGACAGTTCGACCAATATGTAGTTAGAGTGGATGGCTCAGGCCGGGTCACACTTCGGAACAGAAAATTTCGTAGAAAGTATGTCCCGGTGTACCCATCCCCGCAACGTATTACAATTGACAAAGACATTATCACCTCCCAGTCCATTCTTCCCGATCCTGCTTATAAAGCCCAACTCAAACACCAGCCACGTCCTTCAACTCAGCCATACGCATATCTGCACAAGCCACCTGAACCTAGTAGTCCCCTATGTCTATCCCTTATGTACAGCCACCTCCCAGTAATGACAGTTGTGAGGGCACGCCTTCCGAACAGCCACCTTCTACCATTAGTTTAAACTTATTTGTTTTACATCGATTGTAACGAAAGCTCTATGAACTTATTTTGAATCACTCTCGATGTCTTCCTGGGTAGAACCAGTACTAAGCAATGCAGATAAAGTGTCTTGCTCAGGGACACAACGCATATGGCAATGACGGGAATCGAACCCACGACTTTTGGATCATGGGTCCAACGCTCTACCACTAGACCACAGCGCTCCACTTCTACCATTGAGGATCATGGAGGCAACCCGGCACCACCAACACCACCCACACCGACCCTATTACCTCCTTCACCCCAGCCAGGTGACCGCGCCCCATCGACATCCCTTTGCCGCTCATGTCGCGCAACCACGAGGCCTGTGTGGCACAATGACTATGACATATAACCTTCCTGTTAGACCATTTTCCATTGTGACATACGTCATTTTAATTTCTCTAGTCACAGTTTAATTGTTTCGCTATAATTGTTTTTCATTGTTGAACAGTATGATTCATATTCAATCGTATTTTTGATTTATGCCAATGATTTCAGTCTTTGTGAAAAATGTTACAAAAGACTTGGGGGGAGATATAGGAGTATGGACAGATATAGTATACTGACGCCTTATAATATGATCATAGTTACTTCCCTTTGATACGCATACGACATTTGCAGTCTAAAGTTATGAAAGAAAGAAGCGGACATTCTAAGCGTTAATTTGAGGTAGTTTCTGGATTATACGTAATTATAACAGTTAATACCAGTCTGAAATTTAACCGATTGTTTATTTGTCATAACAATATTAGATCTACCCTTGTCAATGTTTGCAAGTGTATTATTCCTTTCTGTATTTTCAGACCGTGTTCATTGTGTTCAAATAAAGATCAGCACATAGACCACGTTCTTATTTAGTGTGGAAAAGTCATAGGTGCTTAGAGTAAAGGCGTGGGATATTCTGTGAACATTTGATTAACAAACTGCAAGAATCGGGTCGTTATTTTCAAACAAAATTTTCTCTGTGACCCTCCATATTGATGTTCGTAATCAGGAGATGTTCATTAATGAATTGTACCGCTTTTTGTTACCGCCATAGACCGTAATGTTAGCTTTTAACAGTATAACACGTACACCTTAATTCTCGATGACAGTTCTTATTTCTATTAAAATGTGTATACTTCCTCGCAAAACACGAACATAGCAAAACAACAATGACGACGACTGTTCTGTGCACCAGCAGTTGACTCTAAATGAAAGCAGATGACATTTTTTTTGGACACAACAGCCTAACCACAGTTCGTCATGTTTTAAATCTTACCGTGTACAAAGTAGTGCCATTCTGCACTCTGATGACAGATTTCTTTACTTTTTGCACCCATATCTTTGAAAATCTATTCCCAATAAAACAACAGCAAATATACATATCTTTCATTCGCTTAATCAATTATACAGTATCAAATAATAATACTGATGGTGTACTGCATTCGCGTACGACCATGTTCAACTGTTGACCTTGCTGGTTACCGATTCACGTCCACATGATAACTTATACGGTCCTTGCACTCTGAAAATTTGCATTATAAACCAGCGAAATTACCTGTCATCCTGTCATTTAGAATGTTAAGATTAATTTCGCCGCAGACTTCCAGCAAAAATTCAATATGTCATCTGATCTGTCTTATCAAATATTTATTCCCTCAAGAGTGATACTGTTTGTCGATTCCAAAAGATGTAAATTTGCCTGTAGCATAATCTGCATGTGTTCTGTGTTCCTGTTCTGCTCCTGTTCGGGTGACCGACGAGGAATATATTTCAAAGTGGTGAACATGTTTCTGTTGAGTGGGAGATATGTGTGGCGTTTGTTTCTGCCTCCGATTGGGATTAAGAGGGTTCTATTTTTGCAACCCCTACATAATTATGAGTTTTTGTCTAAATTAAAGAAAGTGTTGTAAAGTATTAATTCAGATAACCTCCGTTGACTTGCGTTTAATGGATATTCCGTCATTGAAACTTTTTTTATAAAAATAACATGATACCTCATAATGGTCAATCTCTTTGTTTGCTGAGGATATTATATGACTATAATGTGGTAGTATGGAAGAGCCCGTAGTAATCCATGTTTCACATAAACAAAAACATATCAGACTTATTTTCAATAAAACATTAATTCTTTTTAGAGTTCCAGCTTCCAAATGTCATCATATATATATATATGTATGTATATATGTTATAAAATTTAATGTAGAAAATGACTAATATTCTATATGGTTGGACCGTTATTCATACACTCACTAAAAACTGCCCCGTGTGGTTCCCGGGGGCCCCGTTTGGTCACTGGGCAAATAATAGGGCCACTGCAGATCCATTTGGAGGGGTGGGCAGTGGGGTAGAAACCCCCAAATTCATGTTCATTTGATAAGTTTTTGTTTATGTTCATTAAAGGTCTTCATCATGATCCCTTCATTGTTTCAGGTGCCATCTCGCTGACATTAAAAGAGCAGTGGTAGAAACACCAATACACGTGGCTCCAGCGTAAATAGAGTTTCTTCGATAGAATTTGCAGCAACTCTGCAGTTCAGGGTGAGAAGGTTCTAGGCCCATTTTCCAATTTTTTTCTCGATGTACATGGAGGATGAGCCTGACATGTTCATGCCTGTTAGGCGCCATATATAGCCTTTCATGTGTTGGTGCGCCTTAAAACCCAATTCAATTCAATTCACTAAAAACAAATGCATGAATTATACCGAGCCACTTAAAATCAAATATTAATTAATATAACATCTCTTATTAAACCCATAACCCGCTGCGTATATATAATGGACCATTCTGTCTTTGAATTAAGACCATTCCATTTATGTGACCCAGGGTTGTTTTGGGGTAAATGACTGATCAGCAGCAAACCAATGGACGCAAAGGCTATTATAGTCCTGCTTAGCGCGTTAAGGGTTAATAAGATAGTTAACATGTACAACGTTACCAAGGTGTTGAATTGCGGAGCCCACATAGTTCATCACCAAGATGTAATAGGGTAAACTAACATGTGTTAAACCCCATGGATATTAAACCGTAGGTGTCATTACGTGGTCCGAGTATTAACTTTCATACCCCATCCAACCCCTTCTCCAAAAAGCGAAAACGGGGTTGGCTGGGGTATGAAATAAAACCTTTATTTCGGCTTAAAAAGTTTGCATATTGTAAAATTAAAACATTTAATAGGTATTTTATTTTAAACAGGTTATCGCATTTTTTCAATAGAAAAAAATAATTTAAAAATGTTTCTCGAAATGTCCGTTATAAAATTCCGCGAATTTAATCTTTCCCATCACTTAATGGAAATAAGGTGGGACCACGTATTGTATAATGATCGATAGTAAGACATTTCTAGATATTAATCATATGCATACTATAAACAGCTCATACATCATTTTATATATACTACTCACAATAATGTAAGGACCGCCAGAATCTTTCTCCATATGATTACCAGTGAAATTGACTACATACTATTTTTAAACGGTTACAGATAATATGTAAGCAATGTTGCATTAAGCTGGACATTGTCTGATCTTCTGCATTAGATGGAAGAACACAATGTTGATAAACATTGTTCTGTTGATTAAAAGGAGTCCGAGATATTCGATAAAAATATTAATATTTTTGTCAATGTATGCATTACTTTTAAACACTACCAATGGAACTATGGACGCGAAATTTTATTTTTCCCCGAATTTGACTAACCTTTGACAGTTTAAATGCAAACACCGAACAGTGTTGAAAAACACTGAATTTTTATCTCATCCAAAACGAAGTAAATTGTCAAGACCTAGTTGCATATGTGGCACTGCACTTTTATCTGTAAAGTAATTCTAAAGAAATGGTGACAGATGTTTGTTAAGGAATCAATAGCCATGAAAAAAACAACGAAATAACAATTTTGGGTGAACAAAAGCATTTTTCTGAAATTTTGAAATTTCTGGTTTTCATTTTTTTTCCGGTGTAAAATTTTCCTAAAGAATACTGAAACACGAAACAGTTTCCAATTTTGGAATATGTATTTAAACGTGCGCCATAATGCAAACTTTAATCTTACTGAAATAAAGAAGGGATGGTCCTTAAATTATTTTGATGAGTACATAAATTGTTCAAAGAACTAATCGAGCTTCGGGACTTGTGATTGCCAAATATAAACTGTTAGGCGGTATAGATGGCCGACCGACCGACCGGCAGACCAGCATTCGAAAGATTGTTTGTTTGTTTGTTTGTATGGTGTTTTACGTAATTTTCAACACAAGTAAGGTTATATATGACGGTCGATTTTTAGTGGTGGAGGCAGGCCACGCACTTTTCCTGGGTAGCATACTGTACACCTCCCGCCATCCGTAAGAATCGACTCTTCCTCACTTACAAGTCGAGCTCCCAGTGGGATTCGAACCCGCAACGGTGAGAGGCGAAGGTTTACAACGCAACATCCTTAACCATTCGTCTACGGAGACGCATTCAAAAGAAACAAAATCGCAAGGAAAAATAGGAGTAATTTATATGTCACCACAAACGCCAACGGAATAACTGCTGGAGGCCAGTGGTGAAAAAAGCAACAAAAAAGCCGCTGGGATTTACACCAGTTTATAAGGTGTATCAAACTTCCAAGTCATTGAGTACCTTCATTGTGGCTTTCTAGGCTATTGTTTTTTGTATTATATTTACACAAGCATATTTGTGTTTTACTTATATTGCCTACTGATGCTTCCTTGTTGGTTAGAGATTAGATCATGGCGGGGATTTCATTATTTACACTGTCCTGTTTTAATGGGATGGCAGTAGGGTAAGTGTGAGGTTTGGTGCACCATAGCACCGGTTTAAACCCCCAATGGTCTACTTTGCCACTGACCGTTCCAAGGCGGTAGCCCTATTGTCAACCCTTTTGTGTTTGTGATGTCGTTTGCATTTATTATTACTTTTGCCTTCTTGTTTGTCTGTGTGCGTGTTTGTTTCTGTGTTTTGTGGCTGACTGTCCTCCTTGAATGCTATTTTCCATGTCTGATCTGTTTATATTTCTTCACTCTAAGTATCATTGTAACATGCAAAGCAGTATCGTAGGAGAAGCATTTCTTTTCCATTCCACATTGCTGGACATGCAGATAACATGACCTCAACTTCGGGTGCGCAACACACCGTCTATAAACTACATACTTAAGCTTAAAGCTTAATTCCATTATCTCAAACGGTATGGAGGTTGGTGCCCGGTTGCATAAATCAACCTAGACCGATAGTGTCATTTCAGTTTCGTACATTGTGTTATTTTTATCTAGTTATTTCATTTCATTGTCATAATTTGTAGAACTTATGTATAAAATCATCAAAGTATCAAATCTTTGAAAAACAATTACCAAAGCTGTATGGATGATGTTATAGTCATTTCAATAGACATGTGGCAACCCAATTTCAACTACTCACACTAAAGCACTTGGAAACTATTTTCAACTGTGGTACTGTATACTTACTGGTATTGGTATTGGTACTGTACTTAGAAGATGGGATCACCGTACTAAAAGCTAGCGTTTACATCAATGGCTTTAGTACGAAATATAGTGCTTATATGATATGAATATACTCTTGTGTGATGGCGATATGATTCTAATTCACTATCCGTGCTCGCTGCGTACAGATACCCCAGTAGTGTCATAACTGAAACAAGATAAGCAAAATAAAACCATTAATTGTGCTGCTCATCTAACATGATTTCCCTTCTGTACATAATTATGTACGTGTATGTCATTAAAAAAGTTAACGACTTTAATTTTCTTCTAATACATCTATAACTAGATATCACTGTCTGGCACGCACCTTTTTAATTACGATATCAGAGTTAACACGAACATGTTGCTTTACTTGTAACAACTGCCAGTCATTATCATGTCTCGTTTTCATTTTGGTGACACCATCTTATTTTGTGTTTGCGTGGTTGTCAATGTAATGTTTTACATTGCTGAAATTGGCATTGTGTCAAAGAATTCTGACGAAGACACATATTTTGCTTCAACTTTGATCGAGGGATGGTTAAAATATTCCTGTAATTAATGGCATTCGTGTTCTGAGAGAAATAACGTGGAAAGTTGCTCAAAGTAACTGTAAAATGTTACCGAGAAGCAATTATATTTAATATATATTCAAAACCCGGACTAACCATAATTCCCGTTAACTTACAGACGCTGTACACTTTGCGATTCAGATATTCGTGACAAATTCCATTACTGCTTGCGTGTTTTTTAACATTTATTTATTGTTTTGGCGTCGGAGGATGCTTTCGAATGGTTTAGGTTAGAAATGCTTTTGACAATCTCATCAGATGTAACTGGAGAGTTTGCAATTGAATTGTCGTCAGCTATATTGGAACCCGGCGTATGGAACCCGGCGTATCGTTGCCTTTGTCATGCTGTTCAACTCCAAGATGGGTATT